>CAUYNN010001481.1:0-19465 GCA_963574175.1 Chiropotes sagulatus
ACCTGGGCATGTGGTGGCTCATGCCTGTAATCCCAGCATTTTGGGAGGCTGAAGTGGGTGGATCACCTCAGGTCAGGAGTTGGAGACCAGCCTGGCTAACATGATGAAACCTCCTCTCTGCTAAAAATACAAAAAATTAGCCAGGCGTGGTGGTAGTCACGTGTAATCCCAGCTACTCAGGAAGCTGAGGCAGGAGAAGAGCTTGAACCTGGGAGGTGGATGTTGCAGAGAGTGGAGATCACGCCATTGCACTCTAGCCTGGGCAACAAAGTAAGACTCTATAAAAAAAAAAAAAACACCCAATTAAACAAAAAGTATGTATGATTTTTATTTTTAAGACCGTTTACTGTTATGAGTTTCTACAATTGAATGTTTAATAAGGGCTGGATTTAACAATCTGCTTACAATAGTGCTGGTAATTTAACAATCAGTCACAAGCTAATGCAAGCTGCTTCCAACAAGCCACTTCTTACATTCCCATTCCCACTAGTTGGAGCTCATTAGATTTATTTTATTTTATTCTTTAAAACTGAGTCTGGCTCTGTCACCTGGGCTGCAGTGCAGTGGTGCACTCTCAGCTCACTACAACCTTCACCTCCCGGGTTCAAGCGATTCTCGTTCCTCAGCCTCCCGAACAGCTGCTATCACAGGTACACACCACCATGCCCAGCTAATTTTTGTATTTTTAGTAGAGCGGGGTTTCACCAAGTTGATCAGGCTGGTCTTGATCTCCTGGCCTTAAGTGACCCACCTGCCTCATCCTTCCAAATTGCTGGGATTACAGGTGTGACCAGTGCACCCAGCTTCATTAGTTTTGATTTTGAGCCCTTAGGAGAGACATGTCCATTATTCTATCGGTAGTGTTGGCTGGCAAGTTAGCTGTGAATTAATAGCCTCAAATATTAAGCCTTATATAGAAAGACTTTAAAATCCAAATACTTCAGTATGATTAAATTTTAAAACTAGATATAATCATAAAAGTGCCTCTTTCTTGTAGGAGAAAATCAATTTAGCTAAATCTAAAGGGTGGGAACTGAGAACACTATTTGAAAAGGAGACACTGGTAAGTTTAAGACAAAAACAACACGTATTTGACCTTCAAAATGCTGTCTTTAACAGCTGCTTACCATATGCACTTCACCAAGTCCAGTCATAAGTGTCTTCCTAGGGTTAGAGTGGACACTATGGGACATGAGTGTGTTATTCCCACCTTCTGCCAAAATGACAAACATTAATGATTTATCAAAGAATTTCTACCTTTAGAGGTTGGCTACAACCTCACCATCTCTCTCAACATGGAGTTCCAAGCAAATCACTAGCAACTGGTTATAATTAAATATGAGATGAAGCCCCAAAGCCATTTTTGAGTTAATATTTCATAGACATATATATATATATATATATATGTGTGTGTGTGTGTATATATATATATATATATATATATTCTTGTTTTCAATATGCTTCAGTGTACTTCCAGAATAACCTTTAAAATATCTTAAGCTTTTATTTCTATAAGTAGAATAGTACTCAAAGTTCCTGAATTTAAACATTAGGCAGGTATAAACTGTAAAAATGAGTGGCCTGTGCACCTAATATTTTGGAAATGCAAAGTATAATTGAAGCCTGCAAAAGGGAGTATTACTCAAATTTATCAGATATTTGATTTATGAGGGGTTATATTGAGTCTACCCAAATATTTTCTGCTGTTTAAACAGCACTGAAACTAAAGAAAATTTGGGCTGACAGAATTAAGGAGCCTTTTCCCTGGCTGTATTGTCAGTAATACTCATCAGACAAAATGCAAGAAACCTTTCTACATTATAGCTCGTGATCCAGGAAAATCAAGGGGCAGCACCTTCATTATGAAGTCCCAATAAATGGTCTTCTTTGATCAAAAAACTGAGCCAGACACTAAAATATTGTCACGGAAGAACTGAAGGCAGGGAGATGCTCAAATCCTCCCAAGTCTGGCATTCAGTCCACCACCTGAAAAGAAGTTATTCAAATACAAAGGAATTACCATGTGAATGGTGTTTCCGCACAATTTCTGCATATGCTGCCTTGCATTTTTATCAAGATGACAAACATAAACCAGCGTGAGAAAGCAGGTGCCTTTTTCCACCATATCTTTTGAACATCAGTATTTCCCAGCAGTTAACTGCATGTGATAATGGCCACAGCATAGAAACGTTTTGATTTGGATCCAAACTCTTTACCCAGAAGCAGCTTTTTGTTGTATATTTTAAGCTTGGAGCTTTTGATCCAGATTCATTAGATGGCAGATCATTTAAATAAGAAGGCAATGAGGCTGATTGAGGGGGAACTTCGTAAGATGTTGAAGTCTCAAAGAATATTTCAGCTCAGAGGGATTTCTTTCTTGGAGCCAAATTCAGATCCCACCTACAGAGTTAAAGCCATTAATTATTTACCACAGTATTATATATTAAAATTACAAGATATCAGGTTGACAGCATATTGCAAGGGGCCTTCAGATTGTGGTTTCCCATCCTAATGATGATGATAAGATAGGACTGAATGGCAAATTGGTATTGCTTTCAGTTGAAAATTTGAAAGAGTTGTGCCCTGATCCCTTGCTACAGAGAACTGCTATTCATTCAGCAGCACTCCTAGCAGAAATAAATCCAGGGTCTAGCGCGGTGGCGGCAGAGATGTTAATTCACAAGACAGCAAGCAGAGAGAAGCTGCTAAATGGCACAGTGGGTTAATGATGCACTACAGTGCTTCACCATGGGAGACATATGGGTTGAATTCTGGCATTGTTCACAAGTGAAAATTGGTTTACCAATCTTAGCTTGGTCCCTGGTGGACAGTTGTCCTTGTCCTAGACCTCCTCAGATGTTGTCCTAATTTTCTGCACAGGAGAGGCTCAAGTCTGCAAGAAGAGGAAAGTTACTTATAAGAGTGAAATTGGCTTAGAGTTAGAAGAGGAAATGGGCCCAATATCCTCCTTCTTTTAATTCCGGTCACTGCCGGTATCTCATTTTCACAAGTATGAAAATCCACTCAGGGCCGCAAAAGAAGGGCCATAAACAAGGCCAATTTTCTTTCTGCTAAAACTACATCCCCAAAGAACTAAGCAGGCTTAGCATTAATTTATTAAAAAGAGGATACTTATTTGAAACAGGCCTTGCCCTCCATAGAGAATCTTAGGACAACCAGCTTAAGAGTGGAATGGCTTAGTCAAAAACGTATGCATTTTTAACAATAGTATAAGATATAAAATGATAAGATTCTATGTAATTCTCATTATAATGCACATTCTTAATAGCAAAAGAATGTGCAGAATACTTTTTATAATGTATTTGTGTATTTTAGAGTACTGTTTTTTTACATTAAATAAAAGCCTTTTCTTTAACAGAAAAACATTCACGTATTTACTCCCCATGTGAAAAAAAAAAAAAGTCACTGGTAATAAATATTTAAAAACTGCGATGAAATAAAATAATGAGAGAAAATGTTTAATAAAAACTTTATATATAAAGATTTCAAATGAGAAATAAAAGGAAATTGCAGAAGTGGATAGCACTATCTTATTTTTGAATTCAGAAAATAGCAAAGGCTATGGTGACGGAGACTAAAGCATTGAGAGATTAATGAAATGAAAGATTTCAAAAAGTAGGAAGAAATATCTATGGCCTGTAAAAAGGAAAGAAGATTTAATAATTAGTAAAAATTAAAGACAAATATCTATAAAAGACGTTTTAAAGTGACAAAGAAAAAAAAAACGCTGACATAATTAGTTCTTCTCAATTTCAGGCTGTTCAGATATTTTCCATCTCTACAATCATTATTATTTTCTGGGATTATTTAATAGATTCTCTCATTAATTCTGCCTTCAGTCAATCATTCCTTCTCACCTCTTTTTTTAAATTTTAATTGGCTTTGAAGATGACTAATATTCATTATTAACTCTTTTTCCATTTAGAAAAAAAAATACAGCTCCTGCCATGATCATTTAATTTTACATAAACACATTCTTTGAGGATGAAGCGAATCTGACTGATTTTCAATGTAATTAAAATATAAAAGCAGATTCTTGGAGTTATTTCTAAACAGAACAAACATCAGAATCATCTGAATCATCAGAATCATCTAATTTGGAAAAATAGGATTCATCAAATGAATATTCAGCCAACAATTATTCGAGAATGATGTTAACATCACATGTAGGAATGCTGCATTTTCTAGGATGTGACATTTTCAGCCATCAAGAATTACTCTATTTTGAAAATGGAAATACAACTACTAAAAACAGAATCCTGTAAATAGAAAGATGTCTTTTGTTTCAAAAGTCAATATTCCAGAGCGATGTGAAAATAATAGCAAAAGCCAGATATTTTGTGACAAAGTTCTTGGGTAAATGCTGCAGCTGTAAGCACTGCCTGTGGGTATTCTTGGGGCAAATGGGGAAAAGGTTAAAAGTATATACTCAGCAGCCAAACACTTGGGCAGAAGAATCAAACAGAAAGCGAGAGATTTGTAAACATCCCATTAAAGTAAAAAAATAAGAGAAAAGTTCAAATGGAAACTTATTTGTTTAAACAACTAATTTACTTATTTCACAACTCATGATACCTAAAGATGGCAGATGCATCCAGTCCACACTTTCCTTCTTTTGGAAGTCATTCTCATCCTGTCTAAAAATAGCTTCATGAAGCAAATGTCATCCCTTATTTACTTCCAACATGACTCATTCATTCATGGTCTGTTTGTCCTTCAATTCACATTCCCATTCTTACATCCACAGCTGATTTTCTAATTAGTTTTCAAAATCCTGTTCTTACCTGTGTCTCATTCTCTCTTTAGGTTGCCTGCACTCTCCTGACCTGCTCAAATCTAATTTGTCCCTATTTTCTTTCTATAAAGCTTTCATTGATATCTTTAGTCCATAATGATCTCTTCTTTCCCTAACCATAAATGACTGTCCTCATTAGGAATTAATTATAAAGCAGCCAAAACACTGACTTAGAATTTCATATTTGATTTTATATGACTATGAATCTTTCAGGAATATTTCTCTAGTTTCCTCAAACAGATTTTAAGATTAAGAAAAATAACTTGAGTGTATAAAGTCATTTTTCAATAAATATACATAAGTATATATTTGTGTGTACATATATTCCTCTTCTTACTTTACATATTTATTTTGATATTTCAAAATACCTAGCACATTGCCTTACTCAGAGGAGTAGCTTAATAAATATGTTTGAATGAATGCTTACCATAAAATAATTAACAACTTTTTCTCTGTTAACAGATTATCCTCCCCAATTCTAATAAGATACTTAAAACCTTCACAAAATTTAAATGGAACACAAAGCAGAATCATTTAAATCTTGGCTATTAAGCTGATAATGACAGATTTTGAAAGTAATGAGATGGCATTTTGATTTTGAAATACTCCATTTAATACTTTAAAAATTATGATATGACTCAAGTGCAGTTTTGGATTCTTTTAAAATAAATTGTGACAAATTTGAAATTCTTTAAAACACTTTCAGAACTTTCCTACATAAAGCATTAGATGAGGGCAGTTTTTATTTAATTTTAGGGAAAGTAGCAAGTTCCATTAAAAATATTTATGTATAAAAGAATGTGGACCGACAATTTGGACTAACTGTATCTAAAAATATCTAAAATTTAAATTACTACACTGAAACTTTAAGAACTTGTAGCTGTATGTCAATGCTGCTTTGGCCTACCTGCTTTCTTCTGGTACAAATGATTTTGAATACAAAGTACCGAGTGTGGTAGCTCACACCCATAATCCCAGCACTTTGGGAGGCTGAAGCAGGAGGACTGCTTGAGCCCAGGAATTTGAGAACAATCTGGGTAACATAGTGAGATCTCATCTCTTAAAAAAAAAAAAAAGTAACTATAATCACCTTCATAAGGTTAACAAGAATTCTAGACAGAAATATAATTAAGCATTAATCAGGCTGTACTTTGATGCAATTTTTTGTAATCAAAAGTCACATAGCCCTAGATACTGACCATTTGCATCACCATTGTTCTTATAAAATGATTTCTGATTATAGAATCATAAGGTGTTTAAGAATTGCTCAAGCTGATTCTGAATTTCAGAGAAACAGCTGACACCAACCAGTTTGAAGACCCTCACAGAAGAACTGAAATAGCATGGGGAGAAATGCCAGATATAGGTGATGGGGAGGAAGGCAGCAAATCATACTGCCGTGTGTGTACCCATGCAACAATCTTGCATGTTCTTCACATGTACCCCAAAACCTAAAATGCAATAAAAAAAAAAAAGAATATATAGTTTCTTCATCTCCCTTTCCCATGACTTCACCCTGCACTTTTCAACCATTCAACAATCTCTACACTTTGGTCCATTCCAAAATCCTTAAAATCCCTAGCCCTAGACTCCCTGGGGAGATGGATATAAGGTTTCCTCCCATGTCCTTATTTATCAATCCTTTATAATTAAACCTTTCTCTGCTGCCACCCAGTGTCTCGGCGAATTGACTTGCCCTGCACATAGGGCAATGAACCTATTATGTAAAATAAGTGTAAAATAAGTTCACTGTGGTTTAATCAAGACAGAGTCAACACATAAAGCTGGAGACATATGTGTGGTTAAGATCCTGCAAATGCTTATATGACAGGTCAGACATTTGTATTTTATCCTTACAGCAAGAATTGTTTTGAAGGATTTTAAGCAGAAGAGTGGTCTGTGAGAAATTTTCATTTTAGTCCTTCTGTGATTCAAATCCTATGTCTACCATTTGACCTTGGGCCTGATAGATGTTTCTTTCAGCTTCCTTATCTGTAGAATAGAGATAATAACAATATTTAAACAATAAAGTTGTTGTAATGATTAAAGGAGAATTATTTGGCAGGTGCATGGCACATAGTAAATTTTCTACAAATAGCTATTATTATTAAGGGATTTTTAAACAGAAGAATAACAGGATTGGAATTTAGGGAAGTCTTTCTGGCTGCATTGTGGAGGCTGATTCAAAGGCATAAAACTGGAGGTAGAAAGAACAGTTAAGAAGCTGTTATACAAGAATCCAGAAAAGAGAAGAAGATCCTTTAAGTTAGTGTTAGCAAGGCACACAGAAATAGACACAAGCTATATTTAGAAGGAAGAAGCCATAGACAGAATGATTAAGTGAATATAACAATTGAGTTATTACACACTATACTTCTCTATAGCATTGAAGAATTATAATTCAATAATTAAACATTTTATGTTTCTGATTAACTGATTGATTTTGTCATTCCCTATTAGACCCGTTAGGTGTCCTTTTTTTTTTAAGACAGAGTCTCATCTGTCACCCAGACTGGAATACAGTGGCACCATAATAACTCACTGCAGCCTTGAACTCCTGGGCTCAAGTGATCCTCCTGTCTCAGCCTCCCAAGTAGCTGGGACTACAGGAACACACCACCACTCTTGGCTACTTTTTTAAAATTATTTTTATAGAGACGAGGGTCTTGCTATCTTGCTCAGGCTGGTCTCAAATTCCTGGCCTCTACCAATACTTTCACCTCAGCCTCCCAAAGCACTGGAATTACTTGTGTGCACCACTGTGCTCAGCATTTTCATCATTGTATTATAGTTTATAAAAATAATAGACACTTTTTAATATGTTGAGTATTTTGTTTGTGTGGTAAGATGATTAATTTCGCTCTGGAAATATAAATGTGAGTGTGATTTTGTAGTGCAAGATAGCAGTCTGTACAGGACTTCTATATGAAAATTTTTAGCTGTTGGAGTGAGTGTGGTTATCAAGGAGATAATATACAGTGACAAGACAGTGGGTTAGGCATAGAACCCTGAAGAACATGAGCAGGTAAAGGAAGAAGAGCCTTGAAAAGATTCCAAGAAAGAATGTCTTAGAATTGGAAGAAAGACATAGAATTTGTGGTGTCAACCAAAGTGGAAAATGGTGTTTTAAAAGCAACAACAACACAAAACAGTCTGTCAAGCAATTAAACAGTAGCAAATGTTGTTAAAACGTCAAGTAAAATAAAGAGTAAGATACTGGCTAGACAAGTTCACATAAATTAGCTTGAGGAATATAGGCTGGGATTCAAGTAGTGACAATAAAATTTAACTTTTTAGAAGTTACTAAGCTACTAAAAAAAAAAAAAGACAGAAATAGGTAAGTAATGAGAAAGAGAAATTGTGTTGTGCAGATATGTGTGAAATTCCCTAAATGCTGACAGGATAATTAGTAGAGTAAGAATCCTGAAAAGGTCAGGATTGGAGCTGGCATATGCAGAAATTATCACTGGGCAGGAGGAGAAATCCTTCTCCCACTGTAACAAGAAGAGGAAAGGATGGGCCAGGTATATTTTCAGGTTCAGGGGCAGAAATTTGAGAGACTTATTTTCTCCATGCATTAGAAGGTGAGCCAAGAGGGACATGTGAGAATCCTAAGGAATGTGGACAACTATTAAAAAGATATTACAGAGAATGGAGGAGTGAAACAGAGCAACAAAGAAACATTGCTAGGCAGTAATGAAAGTGGAGACCATTGTGTCATTTACCTAAGCATTGCTCAAAAACTCAGAAATAGGGATAAAGAAGATGGACTGTAGGGCTGTTCGGGATGGGTGTGCCTCCAGGCCGTTGTGACAAATGGACAATGCATAAATCAAAAAGAGGACATTACAAGGGAAAAAAAAGGGTTAATGTTACAGGTATTTATAAGGAGCAATTTTGCTACCCAAACTCCAGGGGGTATTTGACAATGTCTGGAGACCTTTTGGGTTGTCACAACTTGGGAGGGAGCTACTAATGGAATCTAAGGGGTAAAGGCCAGGGATGCTTCTAAACATCTTATAATAAATAAAACAACCCCTCACAACAAAGGATTTTTCTGGGTTAAAAATATCTAAATTGGTTTGGGAATTGAGGAGAGGTAGAAGAGAGCTTACAGGAAGAAATCAGAAAATCAAAGTACAAAATGCCTTGTGTGGTAAAGAACATAATTATATCAAGTGGAGAGAAGAAGGAAGAGAGGGGAAAGGAGAGAGGGAGAGAGAGAGACAGTAAGAGAGGAGATGTGAATGAGAGGGAGAAGGTCATGGTCTGAGAGTGGTTTATCATTGTTAGTGTCTCATTACATAACGTTTCAGAGTAGGAGCAGCCTGGGGTGACAACAAAGGTGTGCCCATAGAAATGAATGGCTATAGCAGAGTGGAGGTGAAAACCACTAGAGATGAGTAATTCAAGGATAATTTACATCACTCATAATAATGGCTAGGCTAGGGAGAGTGAGAAGGATATCAGTATAAGTGATAAAATCTTTAGTGAATAAGGTCTTGAAGGAAAGATTGTGAACCAGTGAAACTGTTTTTATGTATAAAGTCAACAAAAATAACACAGTTCATCTATAGAATAAAAAAGAACGAAATGAAAATTGCAAAGTAAATTTAAAATATTTTCTAAATTAGAAGAAAAATAGTGATTTTTTTCACTTGGTGGCATTTTTCTATACTTTCTGAAATAAATATTTGTCTATGATAAAAATAAAAATTAGTAAACGTTAGGATAAAATACTTTAAAAAGAAAAGAAACAGTGAAAATTGGTATATAGTTTCCTCATAGCCCATCAGCTGTAATCTGAATAGTTGCTGCATTTAAAATTATTATTTTTGATCATGTGAAAAAGTTGGTGTCAACTAGCTTATCAGAACTGATATCATAAATAATTTCCAACCTAAAAAGATGAGAATGTAGAAAACAAAATAATACAGGATTCTGAGAAGAAAAGTGTGCCATATGTCTGAAAGGCCAAACATATTATAAAATTATATTTAATTACCCATCAAATATAAAACTAAGATTTTAATGAAACATTATTATTAGAGAGAAAGGGGGATTACTCACTAGCACAAAATTTATTGCTTAGATATGTTATGAGAAATGTACTTGCATGGCAGAGTTATCTATTTGTAATTATTTGTATCTATTTTCTTGTGGAATTCTAATGATTAATCCCATAGTCTTGAATAAGTAGTGTACAATAAAGCCCTCCACTAATTATATTTGCCATTCATGGCTTTCTCCAAAACTCATCCAGTGTAAGGACAATAACTATATGGCTCAAAAATTAAAGGAAAAACTTTCTAATTATAATTATCCACATAACTTTGGCCCTTGTCAGTGAGTCAGAAGAACGAAGGCTTTATGTTCTCTGCCCTCTCTTCATTTCAGCATAGATTCATCAATTCTTTGCACTAAAGGTTAGAAGATGCAGAGTGAAGATTCAAGAGTATACCAATTTGAGTCCTTTGTAATACCCAGAAACATCTAGTGATAATTATCTAATAGAAAAATTACTTATATCATGTTAAGATGATTTTGGGAATGATGCTTCTGCATCCCACAGGATTTAGCTTACGTGGCCTTGGCCTACAGTTTTCTGTATAGTAGCAATAATCAACAAAATTGTGTTCCACAGTACTTTCTTTTTATCTAAACACTTTCCCTAAATTGTCAATTCCCCAAACTGTGGCCACATTCTCATAAACCCTACTCTGAGCGAGGAGCATGGTTCCTTCACAGAAAAGTGTTCACTAATTCCCGAAAAGCACATGAAAGGTATTTGGTAAGCTATTTTGGATATGATGTCAAAAGTACACCTACCATTAGACTAGCCAGGAAAAAGGAATATGTTGACTAAATCACTGAGGTATTCTCCAAGGAACTGGAGCTTTTATATATCCAGTCATTGCCTCATTTTACCCTAAAACAATGTACCTTTTGCCTTAAAATAAAAAAGAAAATATAAAGAGGTTCTGCAACTCTTTATACAAGATTATTTTGAATCAGTTATAAATACTAACAGGGATTAAAGGAATTTGTGAAAATTGTTGTGGAGAATATGATCAATAGGTGAATAAACACAGTTGCTATTTATCTAAATTATTTAAACCCAGATAGTATCTTCTGTGATTGAAAGATGATTCTTTGATATTTCTGTTTTGAAATGTAGTCACTGATCACAAATTCCTTAAACGCACGGGAGGTAGATAAACCCCAACATGACACCAAAATCATATTTAGTGCTTAGAATCTTTCTACTCCTTGCTATTTTCTGTGAGGAAAATGTGTTTGCCAAACTTGCTCTGGACCAGGCTTATCAATAGAAGAGTGCTGACAACAACACTAAAGAACCCCAGACAATCATCATTCATCATAAAACATTTATTTCTTAGAGACCTTTCTTTCTACTGCCAAAAGTCTTTACCAGATATAATTTTAGATATATCATTAATGCAATCAAAAGTTAATACATTTCTTAGAATTTATTTTACATCCAGAAAATTAAATCCACTTGTGAGCAACCTCTTGAAAAAGCATCACACTGATTTCTAGATATTGTTATTTGTGACAGTAAATATGAATTTCCCTTAACTTACTTTAAGAAGTTTATAAGATGTGCATGTTCTTATGCACATCTTATTTATAACCCTCATGAAGGCCAAGTTGAAGAGGTAGTGCTATAGTTTGATCAAGTTCTAAAACTGATAATTGCAACATCTTAGATTTGACAAATATCTCAGCAGTTAAACACTCTAAAAAATATCAGTCTAGTCCTGCCCTCTAACATACTGTCTAGAGTTAATAGAATAACGTCAAATCAAATCAAATATTCCTAATTCCAACTTAATTTGCCTCATTTTCTGTGTGTTTATATATATCACACACTAAAAATATCAATTTTTGTCTCTCAAGGCAATCATTGAAAACCAAAATCTTTATTTAATTTTGCTAATAACTAAAGTGTTACATACAATGGCTAGAGTGTGGAGAGGCGATATGATATTCTCAGTCTCGTAGATAGTGAAAAGTTCCTTCAGGATGATATGACAACCACAGAACATTTAGATGAACCTTTTATGAAGCCAACTGGGGATGAGTATTCAGTAATATCTCAGGGGATTTATCTGAATGACAATATGATAAAAACAATAGCTCTTTAATGTCCAACACAACCAGCAATATGGGATCACTTGCTATCCTTGCATTTACTAAAATTATATAAACATATACTTTATAAGTGGTATATAATTGCTGATTAAGGCTATATTAGCTAAGAAAGGAAGGGTTTTTAATGCATATCAAGCCAGTGTAGGTTTACATTTTTTAATTTATGTGTTTACTTTTTTACCATAAGCAAGTATATTAGCAAAAATTGTTTTGTTGAAATAAATAATTCATTTAGAAGTCTTCCTCATCCCTTTCTTTGTAATGCTACATGAATTTATATATATGCTTTTTTGTTCAAAATTTTAAAAGAATGTGTATATAAATTATATAAGTGAAAGTTATTCTGCACTAATTAATGGGATGTTACTTCCTATAAAAAAGACTAAAAATTAAATATTAAAAATGTGAGAATAAAGATTCATATATCTCAAAGCAACATTAGTATCTATTATAATTAAATATGACTAGACAGACTCAGTGCACTAAATTCTGAACCAGAGTGTGTCTGGCCACCTTTGTATTTTTTCCTTTGCACATTGCTAGATGTATAGTTAGTGCATAATAAATGCTTATTAGAACAGGTTAATCATGAATATTTAAGATCAAGCTATGAGCTAAGTAAATGAAAAAAACTTGAGCCAATTGCCTCATTATCACACATTGTATTTTAATAGCAGACATATTTTTGAAGAACTCTAGATTATTGTAGGCAATTATTTATCGGGAACATTCTTTCCTCTAAGAGGTAATTAAATGAAAAGCTAGTGTCACTCTGTATAATAGATGTGATCCTAGAATGAAGGAAAGGTATAGAATGAGGGTGAATAGCTTGCAAAATTGGTGCTTATGAAAGTTCCCACAAATATTCTGAGACAATGACACTTTAAATGGTAGGAAATTAAGACCTCTGAAATTTTTTTTGATCTCTGCTTCAGAGATGGAATAATACATCAGGACTCTAATACCTTAAGATTTCAAAATTTATCTTTCTATTATAATAGGAAAGACAGTAAACTTAAAGTATATATGATTACCCATAATCCAAGTTTAGAAAAGAATAAACTATGTATGGGATGAAGAAATTTGAGCATATTACTGGTATTAGCAACATAAAATATCAGAAATAGAGTGTTACTTTAAATTATAGCTCTTCCATTATCTCTAATACAAAAAGTTGGTATAATTGTTGAAAGAACTGCCACAGGGCATAAAGTGTTTTTATACAATTTCAGGCTTACCCTGATAATAAAAAGGGATTATTTAGATGAAAGACATATTAGACCTTCAAAAATCAGTCTGACTTCCATGTATTTGTGAATTTTCTAAAATTCCTCCTAATACTGATTTCTAACTTCATATCATTGTCCTCACAAAATATTCTTAACGTAATTTCAACCTTCTTAAATTTGCTGAGGCTTGTTTTGTGCCCTAATGTGTAATCTATACTAGAGTTAAGAAACAATTCCATTTACAATAGCTATGAAACAATAAAATGCTTGGTAATAAACTTAACCAAATAAGTGAAAGGCCTCTACGTTGGAAACTATAAAGTATTGGTGATAAAAGAAATTGAAGGAGACTCAAACAAATGTCCTGATTTCATGAATCAGAAGAATTAATATTGTTAAAATGTCCATACTACTGAAAGCAATATACAGATTCAATGTAACTACTACTAAAATTCCAATTTCATTTTTCACAGAAATAGAATAGGCTATTTTATAATTCATGTGGAGCCACACAAGAAAACACAAATGTCAAAAGCAATCATGAACAAAAAGAGCAAAGCTAGAGATTATCACACTACCTGATTTCAAACTATACTATAGAGCTATAGTAATTAAAACAGCATAGTACTGGCAAAATAGATACATTGACCAAGAAAACACAATACAGAGTCCAGAAATGAACCCATGAATGTTTGGTCAATTGATTTTCAACAAATGAGTCAAGATACATAATTTTAAAAGATGAGTCTCTTCAACAAATAGCAATGGGAAAGCTGGATAACCATATGCAGAAGAATGAAACTGGACCCTTATCACACAACATATTAACAAGTTGGCTTAAAATGGATTAAAGACTTAAATGTATGATCAGAAACTGTAGAAAAACTATACCACATTGGTCTAGGCAATGAATTTTGGGATTTGATCCCACAAGCATAGGCAACAAAAGCAAAAATAGATGAAACTACATCAAACTAAAAAGATTTCTGTACAACAAAGGAAACAACAGTGTGCAGAGACAATCTACACACTGGGAGAAAATTTTTGCAAGCCATACATTCAATAAGGGGTTAATATCCAAAACATACAAAAAGCTCAAACAACTCAATAGCAAGAAAACAAAACAAAACACCTCAATTACAAATTAGGCCAGGGCAAGCTTAGACATTTTTCAAGAAATACATGCAAATGGACAACAGAAATGAAAAACACTCAATATTGCTAATCATAAAGAGAATGCAAATTAGAAACAATTAGATATCATACCTGTCAGAATAGGTATTATCAAAAAGATGAAAAATAATATGTTGGCAAGGATCTGGAGAAAGGGAACTCTGTACACTGCTGCTGGGAATGCAAATTAGTACAGCCATTATGGAAAACTGTATGAAAGTTTCTCAAAAAACTAAAAATAGAATTACTATATGACCCAGCAATCCCACTTCTGGCTATTTACCCAAAGGGTTTGAAATCAGTTTGTCAAAGAGATGTAAGCGCTCTATGTTCGTTGAAACACTATTCACAGTAGCCAAGTTATAGAATCAACCTACGTCCCTGAACAGATAATGGAAGAAAGAAAATGTGGTACGTATACATAAGGGAATACTACTCAGCCTTTAAAAGGAAAGAAATTCTGTTAGTTGCCACAACATGGATGGAATTGGAGAATGTTAAGTGAAATAAGCCAGTTGTAGAAAGACAAATATAGCATATGTTCTCACTTATATGTGGCATTTAGAACAATCAAACCCATAGGAGCAGGGTGTAGAATGCTGGTTGCTGAGACTGGGGGTGGGAGAAATAAAGAAATGATGGTCAAAGTGTACAAAATCTCACTTAAACAGAAGAAATATTTAGTTCAACTTCACAGCATAATGAATATAATAATAGAGTATTATAAATTTCAAAATTGCTGAGATTAAATTTCAAATGTTCTGACCACAAAAAATGGTAAGTAGGTGAGGTGATAAATATTTTAACTAGATTGATAATTATTTCATATTATGTTCATAAATCATAACATCACTTGGTACCCCATAAATTTATACAATTATACATTGTCATTTATAATAATGAGAGAAAAACACAAAAACAAAACTTAGCCTAAAAGTAGGTAAGAATAAAGATGCACTCACATATAAACATGGTTTCCCTACTCTTCTGAACCTCCCTCCTCTGATTGTTCTCTTTGTAGAAAGACTTATACTTCCATATGCCAGTGGGATTTCTGGTGTGCTTATTTATCACCACAGACTATAATTTTCTATTGCTTTTGCAAATAAAATGCCATAGATTATTTCTGTTGGATGAACCTCTTTGTTATTTCTTCTGAAAAGTTTTGAAGAACATGTCATTTCATCTAAAGACAGAAAAAGAAACATAACATTGAACCTGATTCAACCGTGATAGCTGTTTCTAAGGCAGAATTAAAACAGCATAATTTCAGCAATTTTCTTTTTTACACTAATACCATAGTTCATTATTTTATACATTGAGGCACTTTAGAAACTCTCATATGCTTTTAATCTATCACTTACTAGTTGGCAATTACTACTTCATCTTTGGTCTTTATGCTCTTAAGAATTTCAACTCATAAAATAACATTGTTCTTATAATTGTGTAAAAACCACAGGAAAAGAAAAATTCCCTGTCTTTATCGGATCCACTTGTGAACATTTTTATGTTCATTATGCTTATTATACTGTAACATGTTTTAAAATTAAGATGGATTTGCATGCTCTCTTTGGAAAAAAGAGAAGAAATCAAGAAATCATTCCCACAGGACCAAATGGAAAGTACATTTAAAGGGGTTTCAAGAAAATTAAGATCACTGCCCATATTGCAAAAGGAAGTTTAAAAACTGTGTGAACTAAAAGTTGATACCACCTGGGGTTCGTACGCAGATGGAGTGGAGTGGTCCTGCATTATGCTTGCTTTTTGAGAAGAATCAAGGGACAAAAATATGTGTGTGTGTGTGTGTGTGTGTGTGTGTGTGTGTGTGTATATATCTTATGAGGAGTTTTTATAAACTAAGCCTATGGGCAGTTCAAAAAAAACTGATGGAAGGGAAAAGAAAGCCCAAGAAACAGAAGACAATACCCAGTGAAATAGGTATCTATGGGTAACAAAAACATGACATTAAAGAATACTGAATGCTGAAAATGTTGAAACAGAACATCAGAAACAGTTCTCTTAAAAGCAAGCTGGTTATCTGTAAAAGTGGCGTCTTTATAAGGAACATCTAATGAATACTGATTTTCTGCAAAGGTCTCCTTTTCAATGGATACTTTACATATTTTCCTATAGACCAGGAGCATAGTGTTAAAAGGGCCAAGGCCCACTTAAAAAAATAAAATAAAATAAAATAATTTAAAAATCTCATAAATAGAATACACCTTAATTTCATGTTAAGATTATAGTGTTAGAACTGTTAAGAAGGGAAAATTTAATCCATATTATTAACTCATTTTAATATAGTTTTTTAAAAGACTACATTTATTTTGGTACTCTGGAATTTTGCCTTAAAATCATTAAAATTTTAATCTTCATCCATGTAACGGTCAACAATGTTGTCCTCATTGATGGACAATGAGTTAAGATCTAGAAAATATAAGGAAAAAATGGACGTGATCATGTTTTCTGTTATCTTACTGGCCAGAGGCAAAAAAAATACATTTAACAAACAGTAAAGAAGCTCTAGAGTTTAATTAAATTCCATTTGTCTATGTTGGCTTTTGTTGTGAATGCTTTTGGTGTTTTAGTCATGAAGTCCTTGCCTATGCCTATGCCCTGAATGGTTTTATCTAGGTTTTCTTCTAGGGTTTTTATGGTGTTAGGCCTTATGTTTAAGTGTTTAATCCATCTGGAGTTAATTTTAGTGTAAGGTGTCAGGAAGGGATCCAGTTTCTGCTTTCTGCACATGGCTATCCAGTTTTCCCAACACCTTTTATTAAACAGGGAATCATTTCCCCATTGCTTGTTTTTGTGAGATTTGTCAAAGATCAGATGGTTGTAAATGTGTGGCATTGCCTCTGAGGCCTCTATTCTGTTCCCTTGGTCTGTATCTCTGTTTTGGTACCAGTACCATGCTGTTTCGATTACTGTAGCCTTGTAGTATGGTTTGAAGTCAGGTAGCATGATACCTCCAGCTTTGTTCTTTTTGCTTAGAATTGACTTGGCTATGCAGGCTCTCTTTTGGTTCCATATGAAGTTTAAGGTTTTTTTTTTCCAGTTCTGTAAAGAGGGTCATAGGTAGGTTGATGGGGATAGTGTTGAATCTGTAAATTACTTTGGGCAGTATGGCCGTTGTCAAAATATTGATTCTTCCTAACCATAAGCATGGAATGTTTTTCCATCTGTTTGTGTCCTCTCTTATTTCGTTGAGCAGTGATTTGTAGTTGTCCTTGAAGAGGTCGTTTACATCCTTTGTTAGTTGTATTCCTAGGTATTTTATTCCCTTTGTAGCAATTGTGAATGGGAGTTCGTTCTTGATTTGGCTCTCTTTAAGTCTGTTATTGGTGTATAGGAATGCTTGTGATTTATACACATTGATTTTGTATCCTGAGACTTTTCTGAAGTTGTTTATCAATTTCAGGAGATTTTGGGCTGAGACGATGAGGTCTTCTAAATATACAATCATGACGTCTGCAAATACAGACAATTTGACTTCCTCCTTTCCTAATTGAATACCCTTTATTTCTTTTTCTTGCCCGATTGCTCTGGCTAGAACTTCCAATATTATATTGAATAGGAGTGGTGAGAGAGGGCATCCTTGTCTAGTGCCAGATTTCAAACGGAATGCTTCCAGTTTTTGCCCATTCAGTATGATATTTGCTGTGGGTTTGTTGTAAATAGCTTTTATTATTTTGAGATAGGGTCCATTGATACCTAGTTTATTGAGAGTTTTTAGCACAAAGTGCTGTTGAATTTTGTCAAAGGCCTTCTCTGCATCTATTGAGATAATCATGTGGTTTTTGTCTTTGGTTCTGTTTATGTGGTGGATTACGTTTATAGACTTGTGTGTGTTGAACCAGCCTTGCATCTCCGGGATGAAGCCTACTTGATCGTGATGGATAAGGTTTTTGATGTGCTGTTGCAATTGGTTTGCTAGTATTTTATTGAAGATTTTTGCATCAATGTTCATCATGGATATTGGCCTGAAGTTTTCTTTTCTTGTTGAGTCTCTGCTGGGTTTTGGTATCAGGATGATATTGGTCTCATAAAATGATTTGGGAAGGATTCCCTTTTTTTGGATTGTTTAGAATAGTTTCAGAAGGAATGGTACCAGCTCCTCTTTGAATGTCTGGTAGAATTCCGCTGTGAACCCATCTGGATCTATACTTTTTTTGGTTGGTAGGCTATTAATTGCTGCCTCAAGTTCAGCCCTTGTTATTGGTCTATTCAGGGTTTTGACATCTTCCTGGTTTAGGCTTGGGAGGGTGCAAGTATCCAGGTATTCATTTCTTCCAGGTTTACTGGTTTATGTGCATAGAGTTGTTTGTAGTAATCTCTGATTGTAGTTTGTATTTCTGTGGAATCTGTGGTGATATCCCCTTTGTCATTTTTTATTGCATCTATTTGATTCTTCTCTCTTTTCTTTTTTATTAATCTGGCTACTGGTCTGTTTGTTTTGTTGATCTTTTCAAAAAACCAGCTCCTGGATTTATTAATTTTTTGAAGGGTATTTCGTATCTCTCTCTCCTTCAGATCTGCTCTGATCTTAGTTACTTCTTATCTTCTGCTAGCTTTTGAGTTTCTTTGATCTTGCTCCTCTAGCTCTGTCGATTTTGATGATAGGGTGTCAATTTTAGATCTTTCCTTGCTTTTCATGTGGGCATTTATTGATATAAATTTTCCTCTAGACATTGCTTTAAATGTTTCCCAGAGATTCTGGTACATTGTTTCTTCATTCTCAATGGTTTTGAAGAACATCTTTATTTCTGCCTTCATTTCACTGTTTATCCAGTCAACATTCAAGAGCCAATTGTTCAGTGTCCATGATGTGCAGTTCTGAGTTAGTTTCTTCATCCTGAGTTCTAATTTGATTGCACTGTGGTCTGAGAGACTGTTATGATTTCTGTACTTTTGCATTTGCTGAGGAGTGATTTACTTCCAATTATGTGGTCAGTTTTAGAGTAGGTGTGATGTGGTGCTGAGAAGAATGTATATTCTGTAGATTTGGGGTGGAGAGTTCTGTAAATGTTTATTAGGTTTGCTTGGTCCAGATCTGAGTTCAAGTCCTGGA
>CAUYNN010001482.1:0-18259 GCA_963574175.1 Chiropotes sagulatus
CCCGGGCGGGGGTGGTTTTTGTGTCCCAATTTTACCCCAACGCAAACCCCCCATGTTTACAAACCAAAAAAACAAAAAAAAAAAAAAAAAAAAAAAAAAAAAAAAGAATGAGCAAATAGATCAGGCATGGTGGCTCACACCTGTAATCCCGACACTTTGGGAGGCCCGAGGTGGGAAGATTGCTTGAGTCTAAGAGTTCAAGACCAGCCTGGGCAACATAGCAAAATCCCCATCTCTACAAAAATAAAAATTAGCCAGGCATGGTGGTGCACACCTGTAGTCTTAGCTAATGGGGAGGCTGAAGTCAGAGGGTTGCTTGAGGAGAGGAGTTCTAGCCTGGGAAACAGCACGACTCCATCTCTTAAAAACAAAAAAAATCAAAAAAATTAGCTGGATGTGGTGGTGTGCACCTTCCCTTCCCTTCCCTTCCCTTTCCCTTCCTATAGTTCCACCTACTGGAGAGGCTGAGACTGGAGGACTGCTTGAACCTAGAAGGCTGAGGCTGCAGCGAGCTGTGATCACTCCACCGCATTACAGCGAGCTGTGATCACTCCAGCGCACTGCAGCCTGGGCCACAAGCAAGATCCCACCTCCAAAACAAACAAACAAACAAAAACAGAGAGGGAGGACAGAGAAAAGAGGAGATCGGATAAGGAGTACAATTTTGAAACTCCAGCACACACATCCCGTCGCTTTACTGGGAAATGGACGGTTCTATCTGACACAGGCGCATTCAGAGAGACCTGGAATCCTGGCCTGACATGCACTCCCTCCCTCGCTGCCATCCCTGGGTCCTCCCTGGGGCATTTCAGGTGTTCAGTCACAAAGAACAGATTTTAATTCTGACAAAGGGTCGGGTGACATGGGAAATAACTGGTCAATGAATATCATCAGGTAGGAGGGAGAAAAAGAAAAACTTGTCAGACCAGTTACCAAGTTAGCAGACAGCCAACCAGGAGAGCAGAGAGAGCAGCCTTTCCATAACGATGGATTGTAACTCCCCCCACATTCCTCCCAAAAGGAGTGGGCCAAAAGGTTAAATTTCAATTGATATCCCTCAGCCTCCCACCCCTGCCCACCGGCTCCAGGAAGCCAGGCAACTGTGGGAATTGTAAATTTGTTATCTTCACCACTACAGATTTAGACAAAGTCATCTTCATCATCTTCAGGGCAGCAGAGTGACCACACGGCCAACTGGTCTACCATCTTTCAGTGCAGCCTTGCATCCACCAAAGGGCTTTCTGCCCACTCAGCTTATATAACCTTAGAGTTACTTTTTTTTTTTTTTTTTTTTTTTTGAGACAGAGTCTTGCTCTGGTGCCAGGTGCCAGGCTGGAGTGCAGTGGCAAGATCTTGGCTCACTGCACCCTCCGCTTCCCGGGTTCAAGCGATTCTCCTGCCTCAGCCTCCCAAGTAGCTGGGACTACAGGTGCATGTCACCATGTCCAGCTAATTTTTGTATTTTTTAGTAGAGATGGGGTTTCACTATGTTGGCCAGGATGGTCTCGATCTCTTGACCTCGTGATCTGCCTGCCTCAGCCTCCCAAAGTGCTGGGATTACAGGCGTTAGCCACCATGCCCGGCCCTTAGAATTACTTTGACTTCCTCCCTGACTCAGCAAGGACTCCAGGGCCCCCCAGAAAAGCCTGGCTCAGCAAGGCTGTCCGCTGAGTACTGGGGGAAAGAGCCCCTCCTAAACACGGCCCCCATGTGACCTGCATGATGGCACTGGAGCACACGCTGACCCTGCGCTGGTCCAAGCCTCCCTTCCTGCCATGAGGCACCCTCTTCAGCCTTTCCCACAAAACATCTCTTAGCCTTGTCTACCATTTCATCCACGTGAATATCCTTCCGCCTCACCCTCTCTCCTTCCCTTCCCTCTCCCCTCCCCACCCCTCACCAATGCACTCCTACTGGCAGGACAGAGTTGAGACCTTTGTTATTAAAGAAAAAAAATTCTAATCATCCAAGTAAAAATTAAATTACAACTACTATGGAATTTTTTCAGCACAGTGCTTTTTTTTTCGTTTCTCTCCTAGATTTTTTTTTTTAAAGATCTTTGACAATATAAAAGGGAAGAAAAATGAATGAGAAATTCAAGTGGGCCATCATTCACATCACGTGCCCCACCTTATTTATTTATTTATGTTTTTAAGACAGAGTATTGCTCTGTCACTCAGCCTGGAGTGCAGTGGCGCAATCTCAGCTCACTGCAACCTCCGCCTCCTGGGTTCAAGTGATTCTCCTGCCTCAGCCTCCCGAGCAGCTGGGATTACAGGCACCCAACATCACGTTTGGCTAATTTTTGTATTTTCTGTAGAGACGGGGTTTCACCATGTTGGCCAGGCTGGTCTTGAACTCCCAACCTCAGGTGATCTGCCTGCCTTAGCCTCCCAAAGTGCTGGGATGACAGGCGTGAGCCTCCGTGCCTGGCCGCCCCATTTATCTTTTTTGTTATTGGATCCCCATGCGCAGGCGTTACACTTTCTTGTCTTCTTCATGGACTACAGTGACATCGCCACAAGGAAATTTATCAGTATCCTCTGTTATCTGGAGAACATCATGATTTCCAGGTGCCCTGCTCCGAAGACATCTAGAAGCACCGGTTCGATGGCTCACTGGAAAGGGAAAGGTGGGGGTGGGAGGAGGGAGGCAGGTGGGGGGGGGGGCCTTGTATTGTACATTCACTGCACTCCCCCACCCAAACAGAGAGCTCCAAAAGGGGCAAGGGTGGCATCCGATGCCATGCAGCCCCCTCCCCTCAGAACAAGCAAGGGGCAGCAGGGCTGCATCGGCCTGAGGCTGTGTGCCTCCAAGTTCCACTGCAACAGCTTCTATCCCTGAATGCTGAATGTCCTGCTCATATAGAGAGAGACAGAGGCTCGCTCTGTCACCCAGGTTGGGGTGCAGCAGCACAATCTCTGCTCACTGCAACGGAGATTCTCCTGTCTCAGCCTCCTGAGTAGCTAGGATTATAGGCACCTGCCACCGTGCCTGGTTAATTTTTGCACTTTTTTTTTTTTTTTTTGTCTGAGATGGAGTCTCACTCTGTCACCCAGACTGGAGTGTAGTGGTGCTGCAACCTCCACCTCCCAGGTTCAAGCAATTCTCCTGCCACAGCCTCCTCCCCTCCGAGTAGCTGGGATTACAGGCGCCCACCACCACGCCTGGCTAATTTTTGTATTTTTAGTAGAGACAGGGTTTTGCCATGTTGGCCAGGCTGGTTTTGAACTCATGACCTCAGATGATCTGCCCGCCTCGGCCTCCCAAAGTGCTGGGATTACAGGCTTGAGCCACTGCGCCCGGTCCCTTTTTGTACTTTTTTTAGTAGAGATGGTGTTTCTTGATGTTGGTCAGGCTGGTCTCGAACTACTCGTCTCAAGTGATCGGCCCGCTTCGGCCTCCCAAGGTGCTGGAATTACAGGAATGAGCCGCTGTGCCCAGCCAAAAATGTGAAAAAAGCATTCTTAAGCCAAGCAAGCACAGTGGCTCACGCCTGTAGTCCCAGCACTTTGGGAGGCCAAGGCAGGAGGATTGCTTGGGCCCAGTTGTTTGAGACCAGCCTGGGCAACACATTGAGATCCTATCTCTACCAAAAAAATAAAAAGAAATTAGCTGGGCATGGTGGTGCATGCCTGTGGCTCCAGCTACTCAGGAGGCTGAGGTTGCAGTGACCTATGATCACCCCACTGCACTCCAGCCTGGGCGACAGAGTGAGACCCCATCTCTAAAAATAAAATTAAAATTAAAAATTCTTAGCTCATAGGTCATACAAAAATAGCAGCTGGCAGACTGGATTTGGCCCACAGGTTATAGTTTGCTGATCTGTGGGCAAAGGCCTTATGTCAGACAAGTCGGAAGTCAAACCATTCCTGAGCTAGGTCTCCTAGAGCAAGCCTCTTCATTCCTAGCCATTCCTCCATTCCCTCTTCTGTAAAATGAGGATGACAAACCCTCATAGGATGTGGTGGGATCCCCTAAGGCATTGCTTAGCCCGTAGTAAGTGTTCAATAAACACTAGCTACTGATAGGCATTAAGGATGTCATTGTTTGTCAACTGTGAGCCAGGTACCATGACAGGTGCTTGGAATACACCAAGTCCCTGCCTTCAGGGGAGCTTCATCTAATGGGAGAGGCCGCTGAGTCCAGACAGGATGAGAAGGCTGATAAGACGGGGCAACAGCATGTTGGCAGGGGCAAATTCTGTATTTCCTCTGGTTTCCTTTCCTTCTTTCCTCCCTTCCTTCCCTCCTTCCTTCCTTGCTTCTCTCCTTCTTTCCTTTCCTTCCCTCCTCCTTCCTTCCTTCCTTTCTTTCCTCTTTCCCTCCCTCCTTCCCTCTTTCCCTCCTTTCTTCTCTCTTTTCCTTTCCTTTCCTTCCTTCTCTCCTTCCTTCTTCCTTTCTTTTCTTTCCGCCCTCCTTCTTTCCCTCCTTTCTTCCCTCTTTCCTTCCTTTCCTTTCCTTTCTTCCCTCCTTCCTTCCTCCTTTCTTTTCTTCCCTCCTTCCTCCCTTCCCTCCTTCCTTCCTTTCTTTTTACAGTTTCCTGCATTTCACCAGCCTCCCGCAATGATATCCATAAAACACAATGATAAGGAGCTTAGATTCTGAGCCAGAATCCCTGGGTTCAAATCCCATCTCTACTACTTACTACCCATGTGTGTGTGGAAGCGAAGCGGTGGTGGGGATGGGGAATTTGCTTAATCTCTCGAAGCCTTAGTGGCCTCAACCATAAATAAGATTGTTGGGAAGATGGGATGCTGTAACCTAATCAGAGCACTTAGAATCACAGCTGGCATGAAATCAGCATTTGCTGCAAGGACAATTCCAATTGGCCCAGCGTGGTAGCTCACACCTGTAATCCCAGCACTTTGGGAGGCCGAGACAGGCAGACCACTTGAGGCCAGGAGTTCGAGACCAGCCTAGGCAACATGGCGAAACCCCATCTCTACTAAAAATACAAAATTAGCTGGGCATGGTGGCACATGCCTGTAATCCCAGCTACTCGGGAGGCTGAGGCAGGAGAATCGCTTGAACCCGAGAGGTGGAGGTTGCAGTAAGCTGAGATCATACCACTGCCCTCCGGCCTGGGTGACAGGCCGAGACTCTATATCAAAAAAAGAAAAAAGAAAGAAAAAATCAAGGCAAGTCCAGCATGGTGGCGCACACTTGTAATCCCAGCACTTTAAAGAGACGCTGAGGTGGGAGAATTCCCTTGAGCCCAGGAGTTTGAGATCAGCCTGGGCAACATAGCAAGACTCCCATCTTAATTAAAAAGAAATAAAAACTAAATATAAATGTAAAAAATAAAAATAAAATATCAAGGCAAACTTTTTAAATGGAAGAAGAAAAAGAAGCAAAGACGTTCCATAGGCAGCTAGAAATTCTGCCAAAAGTCAAACCCTTCAAGAGCGTGCATTTAAACTCATGCATTTCAATACATGATATTTAATGTGGTAGGCAGACCACCACGCTTTCAGAGACTCGAAGCTGTAATCTCAGACCCGGGGAGGAGGGATTTGCTGCTTTCAGCCTCCTCCTCCTGCTTTGGTGCCGGCATCCATATGTGGCATCTCAGGTTGGTTTCCCCTGGCACCCAGCATGTCCCGGCCTCACCCACCCCTCTAATCAGCAGTGAGCAGCTGGGGTGATCTCTCAGAAAGAAAATGACAGTGGGTTTGGCTAAAGCAGCTAGTCAGGCAAGCCCTGTGGCTTCAGGTCCCCTCAAAATGCCCAGAACTGAGAACTTCCAGAGCATCGCATGCTGTTGGCACCTGAAAATCAGGGTGGTCTTTCCTCTGTGGCAGCCACCCCTCATCGGCAGGGTCACAAGATACACGTTCCTCTGCCTGCCTCAAGGCCCAAGTCAGAAATGAGGCTGAACCCTGGTAAATATTTACCTGGAAGCTGATCTGCCCAGATAGGGTGGGCCTATGGCGCTTACTTACTGGAAAGTTTCAGAACACTCACGGAGCACCTGAGGCTGGGTTAAGTGCCTCCTCCTGCCCCATCTCATTTAACCCCCAAACCCACCACACTCTGTTGCCCAGGCCGCAGTAGAGTGCTACAATCTCAGCTCACTGCAACCTCCAACCCCGGGCCCAAGCGGTCCTCCCACCTCAGCGTTCCGAGGAGCTAGGGTCACAGGCACCTGCCACCATGCCTTGGCTAATTTTTGTATTTTTTCATGGTTTGTAATTTTTGTATTTTTTCATTGTTTCTCCAGGTTGCCTAGGCTGGTGTTGACCTCCTGAGTGAGCTCAAGGAATCTGCCCTTCTCAGCCTCCGAAAGTGCTGGGATTACAGGTGTGAGCCACCACGCCCGGCTGGCTGAACCAATATCTGTCTCCCTCTAACTCTCCCCCTCCTGAGTGTACTTGGTTTTATGGTCAACATCTGCATTTGCCACTAGACTGGCCACTCTGAGGAGGCAAAGGCTGGCTCCCTTCCTATGCCCTGAGTTCCCCAGAACATGACCTAGCAGGCAGTCAGTACACATGTGGTATAGACCCTGTCTCCGCTCTTCCCATTCAGAGCTTCTTGCATTTGACCTCTTCTGGTATCTTCCCCCCAGATCAACAGCAGGATAATGGAGGGAGAGTTCAGGCTATGGATCATTAGCACACTCCACGGTGGTTTGTTGTTGTTGCTTTTTCTTTTAATTTCCTTAACTATTTTTTTCTTTTTTTTTAAACAGAATTTTACTCTGTTGCCCAGGCTGGAGTGCAATGACATGATCTCGGCTCACTGCAACCTCTGCCTCCTGGGCTCAAGCGATTCTCCTGCCTCAGCCTCCTGAGTAGCTGGGATTACAGGCACGAACCACCATGCCTGGCTAAATGTTTGTATTTTCAGTAGAGACAGAGTTTCGCTATGTGGGCCAGGCTTGTCTCAAACTCCTGACCTCAAGTGATCCACCCACCTCAGCCTCCCAAAGTGCTGGGATTACAGGCATGAGCCACCATACCCGGCCCCCTTAACCACTGAAAGCCTTCCTTTGGTCTCTCTCCAGAAAGCATCATTGCTTAAGGGACAGGTAGAAGAAGGGGTGGACTTTTCACAGAATTACTTAAACTAGGTCCAAAGGACAAACAAATACCTTCATCCTAAATGTTTACCCATTCCCCTGATGCTTCCAGAAGCTGCCAAGTGTGGAAGAAAAAAAATGACAACCACAGATGTTCACGGAAGCGTATGAGAAGACTCTGGGGGAAAAGAGGGGTTGATGGATAGCTTTCTCCAACCTGTTTCTGTCACCTAAGACAGAGGAGTATCCTCTGAAGGTTCAATCTATTCTGCATTCAAAAATCCCATCAGACATTAAATAAGCCTCCTAAGGCTTGGTGCAGTGGGTCATGCCTGTAATCTCAGCACTTTGGGAGGCCAGGCAGACAGATCACCTAAGGGCAGGAGTTCGAGATCAGCCTGGCCAGCATGGTAAAACCCCATCTCTACTAAAAACACAAAAATTAGCCAGGCGTGGTGGCAGATGTCTGTAATCACAGCTACTCAGGAGGCTGAGGCAGGAGAATGGCTTGAACCCACGAGGCAAAGTTTACAGTGAGCCGAGATTGCGCCACTGCACTCCAGCCTGGGCGACAAGAGGAAAACTCCATCTCAATAAATAAATAAATAAGCCTCCAAAAGCCTCAGCAACAAGGTTAATGCAGGCATTGAACAGCTACAAGTGTAGGGCTGGGCGTGGTGGCTCCTGCCTGTAATCCCAGCACTTTGGGAGGCCGAGGCAGTGAAACTCAGTCTCTACTAAAAATATTTAAAATATTAAATATTTTTAATATTTAAAAAATATTACAATTAGCCAGGTGTGGTGGTGCACACCTGTAATCCCAGCTATTCGGAAGGCTGAGGCAGGAGAATTGCTTGAACCCAGGAGGCGGAGGTTGCAGTGAGCTCAGATTGTGCCATTTCACTCCAACCTGGGTGACAAGAGCAAAACTCTGTCTCAAAAAATAAGTAAATAAGCCTCTGAAAGCCTCAGCAACAAGATGAATGCAGGCATTGAAAAGCTACAAATGTAAACAGGTATTCACAGCGCTGTGATTCACAATAGCGGAAATGTGGAAGCAGCCCAATGCCGGTGGATGGATGAATGAACACGCAGAATGTGCTCCCTCCATACAATGGAATATGACTCAGCCTGAAAAAGGAAAGAGTATCCGACACAGGCTTCCACAAGGATGAACCTTGAGGACATCAGGCTCAGTGAAATAAGCCAGGCACAAAAGGACAAATCCTGTCTGATTCCACTCACAGGAGGTCCCCAGAGTCATCACATTCATAGAGACAGGAAGTGGGATGGTGGGTGCCAGGGGCTGGGAGAGGGAGATGGGGAGTGAGTGTTTCGTGGGGACAGAGTTTCGGTTTGGGAGGATGAGAATGTTTGGGAGATGGTGGCAGCCATGGCTGCATAACCACGTGAACGTGCTTAAGGCCACTGAACTGTGCACTTGAAATGGTTAAGATGAGGCCAGGCACGGTGGCTCACACCTGAAATCCCAGCACTTTGGGAGGCAGAGGTGGTTGGATCACCTGAGGTCAGGAGTTTGAGACCAGCCTGGCCAACATGGTGAAACCCTGTCTCTACTAAAAATACAAAAATTAGCTGGCTGTGATGGTGCATGCTTGTAATTCCAGCTACTGGGGAGGCTGAGGCAGGAGAATCGCTTGAACCCAGGAGGGGGAGGTTGCAGGGAGCCGAGATTGCACCATTGCACTCCAGCCTGGCAACAGAGCAAGACTCTGTCTCATAAGTAAATGAATAAATAAAATAAAACACTATCATTTCTTGACATTATTATCAGGAGATGGCAGGCCCCCTGGGGATACTGCTACTAATGATGGCTGAGATATATACCACATGCCAGGAACTGGGACCCCGGGAAGTGTTAGTTGAACCTTCCCTGGGTGACAAAACCCCAGTACTGGAAAAACAAGCCCTTTCTTTTGTTTTGTTTTGTTTTGTGTTCATTTTTGTTTTTATTTTCTTTTGTTTTTGAGATAGAGTCTCGCTTTGTCACCCAGGCTGGAGTGCAGTGGCACAAACAGGGCTCAGTGCAGCCTCAACCTCCCAGACACAAGAAGCCTGGTTCTTAACAGCAAAAAGATGTTTAATTCACTGGAAACATTGGGCACAATCAGGCACGGTGGCCAACGCGTGTAATCCCAGCACTCTGGGAGGCCAAGGCAGGAGGATTACTTGAGCTCAGAAGTTCAAGACCAGCCTGGCCAACATGGCCAAATCCTGTCTCTACAACATATACAAAACTTAGCTGGCTGTTGGCCAGGTATGGTAGCTCACACCTGTAATCCCAGCACTTTCGGAGCCAAGGCAGGCAGATCATCTGAGGTCACGAGTTCAAGACCAGCCCGACCAACATGGTGAAACCCCGTGTCCACTAAAAGTACAAAAGTTAGCCGGGCGTGGTAGTGGTGCGCACCTGTAATCCCAGCTACTTGGAGGCTGAGACAGGACAATTGCTTGAACCCGGGAGGTGGAGGTTACAGGGAGCCAAGATCAAGCCATTGCACTCCAGCGTGAATGACAAGAGTAAAACTCCATCTCAAAAAGAAAAAATAATTAAAATATAAAATGTAGAGAAAAAAATTCTTCCATGGGTAGAAAAAGACTTTCTAAGTGTAAAGTACAGAAGTGGCACACAGAAATCCAGCTCTGAGCTCCATAAACATTTTAAGCTTCTCCAGCAAAACACATCCCAGGCTATTTCAACCACGGAACAACAACAACAAAATTCAATTGGCAAAGGGTTAGTAGCAGTCATTGATGAAACCACATACAGATTAATTTTGCAGGAGCTGCTGAGGTACGAAAAGATAAACGCACAAAGGATATGAACAGGAAGAGAAAACCCAAATGATAAATAAATGTGTTTTAAAAGGTTTAACCCTGATAGCAATCAAAGAAATGCAAATAGAAACAATGACAACACGTCAGCTCCTCCCTCCCACCGTCAATTATGAAAGATTTTTCAAATAACACTCAAAGGCTGGCCAAGGTGTTCCCTCTCATTCAAAGCTAGGAGGAGAGGCCACTGGTAAAACATTTCCGGAACACCATTTGGCAATCTGCACTAAGAGCCTCTGACCCAGAAATTTCACTTCTGGAAAGCAAGCCTAAAGAAACAACTGCTAGAGAAAGCTTCGACTCCAAAATGTTCATCACTCTCTTTGTGAAAACTAGAAATCATCTTTTTTTTTTTTGGAGACGGAGTGTCGCTTTTGTCGCCCAGGCTGGAGTGCGGTGGCACGATCTCGGCTCACCGAAATCTCCACCTACTGAGTTCAAGTGATTCTCCTGACTCAGCCTCCCAAGTAGCTGGGACTACAGGCACACACCACCATGCCCAGCTAATTTTGTACTTTTAGTAGAGACAGGGTTTCTCCATGTCAGTCAGGCTGGTCTTGAGCTCCTGACCTCAGGTGATCCACCTGCCTTAGCCTCCCAAAATGCTGGGATAACAGACGTGAGCCACCGCACCCAGTCTGGAAATCATCTTAATCCCCAATAACAGAAATGGTTAAGAAAACCTTTACTAGACACAACAGATTCTTGAAGACCACTAGAAAGAACAACCCCCGATAAACTCAGTGACATGCATTGTGGAATAAGATGAATGTTTTGCTTTTCTTTTCCTTTACACATTTCTTTTTCCAAATGTCTGTTATGAGCAATATCACTTCTGTAATCAGATAAGAACTTACATTTTTAAAAAACCAAATCTATTGTTTCCCACTCCTTTTTCTCTCCCAAGCAAGAACAACATTCACTGTCTGGCACAGGAGGTGGTGAACTGCCGTCCTCGGGCAAAATCCGGCCCATGACTTGTTTTTGTAAATAAAGTTTTATTGAAACACAGCCATGCTCATACGTTTATGCATGCCTGTGGCTGCTTGCCCACTACAAGGCAGAAGTGAGTTGTTGCAACAGAGACCACATGGCCTGCAAAATCTAAAGTACCTGCTGTCTGCGTCTTTACAGAAAAAGTCTGCCACACCACCACTCACTGTCCCTCAGCCCCTACCTAATGGCCATTTAACATTTTAAGCTTAAAATATTTAATAAATCTTTCAAGGTTTCTAGAAGAACAAAGCATGAGACACTGCTTAGAACCCTGTATCCCCAGCATACCTTTCTGACAATGACTGTGGGTCCAACAGCGTTCAACAAACTGCCCATTGATGACGGTGGCAGGGCAGTTGGTCTTGCCCTTTGAGGTACCCGGACAGATGTCTCCACACTCCTCGTTGTCATCTTTGTTCAACACGATGTAATTGTCCTCCACAGAATCCAGGATACGGGACCAGTCAATAGTGGCCAAGTAGCAGAGCTCATTGTTCTTCTCGATGCGGACGGAACCCCGGGTGATGTTCATCAGGCTGTAGAGGCCGAGTTCCTTGAGGTGAACCATCTCGAAGATGACCAGCGCATAGTTGAAGAACAGTCTCGATCCCCGGATGACGGTGAGGTTGGGGAACAGGTCCTTCAGGCTCTCAAGCCCATAGACCCGGAAGAGCAGCAAGTAATCAGTGATCATGATGAGTTTGGGGAAACTGAGGTCCCGGAAATCCTCAGGCCTCGTTTTGAACATCAAGAGTATCTGTAAGTGTCCTTCGATGACAGAGCAATTCTCCAGCTCATGCAGCCTGCTGAGGTTGTTCCGGATATCCATGCCAGGGCACACTAGAAGAGAAAATGAGCAGGAAACAAGACAGGTGAGTGGATGCATGGTGGATGCCTCAGAAGGATCAGGGGCAGGAGCTGGCTTCATGGGCATGAAACCTGGGCCCTGTGTTTTCATCCTGGGCCCTGTACACTCTGCAGCCAACTGGGATGAGTGACTTTCTCTGTAAAGTCCCCATGCCTAAGTAATTACTTTCAAAAGGCAAAGAAAGCAATTCTTTTGGCAAGCCCTGTTAAAATCCTTAAAACCATCACCTCTGAAATGAGGCAATCATGACAATAGGATTACAGAGGATTGGGTAACACAGCAGGTGCAGAAGGCGAAAGGGGAACTGTCTCCAGTGTGTCAACACCGAAGACCTTCAGGAGATGATTTATGGGGATAAAGGTGCCCGCGTCAGAAATAGGGCAAGGAAAGCTGAATGTATTTGTTTTGTCAATCCTCCCACCTTGCTGGCCGACTTTCCTTCCCGGACAGGTCTCCTGGCCTGCAATCAAGACCTAATTACCTTTCACCTGGGTGTGGTGTGATCACACTGCAGGGAGTCCGATCTCCATTGCACAAATGCCCTGCGTTCTCATTCTCCTGAAGGCGGTCCGTCCGAGGCTCCAGCACCCTCCATGGCTCCCCATCACCCTGCGCTCCCCTCAAGATTCCACCCCTCCATCCCCTGCACCCCACAAAACAAGCCTGCCCACCACTTTTGCACAACTCCAAGACTCCTACCTTCCTCTGTAACATGGCTTATATAGAGCAAGTGAAATAATTCAGGGCAAGCACTCAAACAGTGCCTGAAATATAGTAAGTGCTACATTAATGTCAGCTATTTTGTTGTTTGTTATTGCTGTTGCTATTGTGTATTCCCCTGAACATACAACAGTCATCTCTAGGCATCTCTAGGCTAGTCTATCTTTTGGCTGGCAAAGGGCTTTGTACCTTAGCTTCTCATTTCTAAATCCAGCCCATCATGCTTCAGGATATCCAGTGCAAATGCTGCCTCCTCCTCTAAGCAGTCTTCCTAATTTCCTTTCCTTAGCACACCTATTTGGGTATTTCTCCTCTTTGTATCCCTTACACTTGAGTTAACATTTTTCAGAATCAAACTCTTTAGATGGCTTCTCTCCACAGACACACACACACACACACACACACACACACACACTCACCACATCCCCAACACACATAGCACCTAGAATATAAGGCTCAGTAGAAAACCCTTGCTTATTTTGTTCCAAAACACTAAACCTTCCACAAATATCTTTGAGAAAAACAGATTGTTCTAAAGAATAGTAAATCTTCTAAAAAAAAAAAGAAAGAAAGAAAAAAAATTCCACCCTGAGAATGACCCACAAAAGAAGCACAAATTAGAAAACTAAAAAACAAACAAAAACAGCAAAAGCAAACAAATGGGAAAAACAAAGTAGCAATGACCCTGGACTGCATTCCATGCAGCAAATGAATTAGGCTAAGTCAAGAAAACACACACACACACACACACACACACACACACACACACACACTGCAGGTACAAAGAACACTTGTCCACCATCCTCCCCAGGCGATGGCAGAACCAAAATCAGACACGAACACGCATTCAAAGGTTAACTAGGGCTGAGCACAGTGGCTCACCCCTGTAATCCCAGCAGTTTGGGAGACCACGGTGGGAGGATCGACTGAAGCCAGAAGTTCAAAGCCAGCCTGGGCAACATAGCAAGACCCCATCTCTATCAATCAATCAATCAATCAATCAATATCCCGGCATGGTGGCATGTGCCTGTAGTCCCAGCTACTTGAGAGGCTGAGACAGGAGGATCGCCTGGGTCCAGGAATATCAGGTTACATTGAGCTGTGATCACACCATTGCACTCCAGCCTGGGCAACACAGTGAGATTTTGTGTCAATTAAAAAAACAACAACAAAGCTTAACTGGCTATTGGACATCAGGGAAATACAAATTCAAATCAGAATGAGATACCACTTTATTCCCACTAGGATGGCTAAAGCCAAAAAGACTGACAATTACAAGTGCAAATAATATAGAGAAATGGGCCAGCCACCCTGGCTCACACCTGTAATCCCAGCACTTTGGGAGGCTGAGGTGGGTGGATCACCTGAGGTCAGGAGTTCAAGACCAGCCTGGCCAACATGGAGAAACCCCATCTCTACTAAAAATACAAAAAACAACTGGCTGGGTGTGGTGGCAGGCACCTGTAGTCCCAGATACTTGGGAGTCTGAGGCAGGAGAATCACTTGAACGTGGGAGGCAGAGGTTGCAGTGAGCTAAGATCACTGCACTCCAGCCAGGGTGACAGAGCAAGACTCCATCTCAAGGAATTAAAAAAAAAAATGTAGAGAAATTAGTATCCTTTTGCATTCCTGATGGGGATGTAAAACCGTGCAGCCGCTGTGGAAAACACTCTGGTAGTTCCTCAAAATACTAAACCATGAGTTGCCATAGGACCCAGCAATTCCACTACTAGGTAACCACCTAACAGAAATGACACAATATGTCCACACAAAGATGTGTACACAAATGTCTATAGCAGCATTATTCATAATAGCCGAGGCTGAGTGCAGTGGTTCATGCCTGAAATCCTGGCACTTTGAGAGGTAGAGATGGAAGGAGTGCTTGAGCCCAAGCATTTGAGACCAACCTGGGCAACATAGTGAGACTCCATCTCTACAAAAATTAAAACATTAGCGGGGCATGCTGGTGCATGTCTCTGGTCCCAGCTATATGGCAGGCTGAGGCAGGAGGATTGTTTGAGCCTAGGAGTTTGTGACTGCAGTGATCTCCACTGCTGAGATCCAGCCTGGGTAACAGAGCAAGATCTTGTCTCAAACATAAATACAGGCTGAGCATAGTGACTCATGCTTGTAATCCCAGCACTTTGGGAGGCCAAGGTGGGTGGACCACCTGAGTTCAGAAGTTTGAGGCCATCCTGGCTAACATGGTGAAACCCTGTCTCTACTAAAAATACAAAAAAAAAAAAAAAAAAAAAAAAAAAATTAGCTGGGCATGGTGGCACATGAGGCAGGAGAATTGCTTGAACCAGGGAGTCGGAGGTTGCAGTGAACCAAGACCGCGCCACTGCACTCCAGCAAGGCAATAGAGAGAGGTTCTGTCTCAAAAACATAAAATAAAGCAAAATAAAATAAATACAAGGCCGGCCATAGTGGTTCACACCTATAATCCCAGCACTTTAGAAGGCCAAGGTGGATGGATCACCTGAGCTCAGGAGTTTGAAACCAGCCTGGCCAACATAGTGAAACCCTGTCTCTTTAAAAATACAAAAATTAGCTGAGTGTGGTGGCATATGCCTGTAATCCCAGCTACTCGGGAGGGTGAGCCACGAGAATCGCTTGAACCAAGAATAACTTGAACCCAGGAGGCCGAGGTTGCAGTGAGCTGAGATGGCGCCACTGCACCCCAGCCTGGGTGACAGAGTGAAAGTCCATCTCAAAACAAACAAACAGAAAACTATGCCTCCAGTGTAGCTGGAACCACAGACACTCACCACCATGCCCAGCCAATTTAAAATCTTTTTGTAGAGAGTGGTCTCGCTATGTTGCCCAGCTTGCTCTCAAGCGATCCTCCAGTCTTGGCCTCCCAAAGTGCTGGGATTCCAGGTATGAACCTTCACCATCAAAGAAGCCAGAGAAGGCGACATGCTGTGTGACTCCATTCACACAAAAAATATCCAGAAGAGGCAAATCCATAGTGACAGAAAATAGATTCGTGGTTGTCAAGAGCTGGGGAGACGGGGGGATGGGGAGGGGTAGCTGAAAGATACAGGGTTTCTCTGAGGATGATGTAAATGTTCTAAAACTGACTGTGGTCCTAGTTGCATGACTCCTGTAAATGTCCTGAAAACCACCTAATTGCACACTTAAAATGGGTGAATTGTATGTCCTGTGAATTCTAGCTCAGTAAAGTTGTTATGAGTAAAGATTAAACCGCTCTAATTGGAGGGGACAATAAAGAATTGTTCTTGTTTTTAAATCTCCTATGAATCAAACTCTTAATTCATTAAAGCCGTATGTGTCCCTATTAGGGAAAGACAATAGAGCAATTTACCACCGGGACAGCACATACCCAGAGGATATCAGAAATGAGCAGAAATAGATGCAAGCACTTCTCCTGGCTTTTAGTGTCGGAGTGGGAAGTGAAGGGTGCTTCAAGTGCTTCATAAGGGGTACCTGGTTAATGGCTGCTGTATCCACAGGTAGAGAAAGGCAATGAGGAAGAGGATGCTACTGGCAGCTAATTTTTTTTTCCCCCTTTAATTGAGACTGAGTCTCGCTCTGTCCCCCAGGCTGGAGTGCAGTGGCACAATCTCAGCTCACTGCAACCTCCACTATCTGGTTTCAAGCGATTCTCCTGCCTCAGCCTCCCAAGTAGCTAGGACTGCAGGCACCCGCCACCATGCCTGGCTAATTTTTGTATTTTTAGTAAAGAAGGGGTTTCACCATGTTGCCGAGGCTGGTCTCGAACCCTGACCTCAGGTGATCCACCCACCTCAGCGTCCCAAAGTGCTGGGACTACAGGCATATGCCACCACACTGGGATAATTTTTGTATTTTTAGTAGTGACAGGGTTTCACCATGTTGGTCAGGCTGGTCTCAAACTCCTGACCTCAAGTGATCTACCTCCCCTGGCCTCTCAAAGTGCTGGGATTACAGGCGTGAGCCACTGCACCCAGCCCCTTCTCTTCTAATAAGACCACCAATCCTATCATATCAAGGTTCCTCCCTTATGACTTTTTTTTAACCTTAATCACCTCCTGAGGACTCTATCTCTAAACATAGTGACACTGGGGGTTAGGGCTTCAAAATTTGAATCGGGGGACAAGAAGGATATGCCACTCATTCTATCAGGGTTCTTTTCCTAGCAAACATTCTGCTCCTAACTCAAGCCACCCCATGTCACCCCCTCCAGGACCTGCCCCGTCCAGGTAAGACCCTGCTTCCTGCTTCGAACAAGCACGTACTAAGTCCTTCTTCCACGTACTTATTCATACAGTCCACAATTCACTAGAACACGCCCCGGTGAGCAGACCAAAGGCAACGGAACCCCAGGCAGATAAGCTGAGTCCATAGCACAGCAGGAGCCCAGGTGGGAGATAAAGTCAGAGAGGGAAGGAAGGCCTCCGACCCGGTTCCGTGAGGAAGAAGCAGGTGTCGATTGGCAAAAAGAAAGAAGAAATGTGTCTGGACATAGGAAGTGTGTGCAAAAACGCAGAGGTGTCAAGAACAGGAAACTCCAAGAACTGCAGCCTCCAGGAGCTCATGGGGATCAAGGAAACCAAGCTCAAGAGCAGGGAAAGGATCTGGCTGACAGCAGCAAAAAGACAAAGTAGAAAAGTAGAAATATCCGCTGGGCGCAGTGGCTCAGGCCTGTCATCCCAGCACTTTGGGAGGTGGAGGCAGGTGGATCGCCTGAGGTCAGGAGTTTGAGAGCCGCCTGGCCAACATGGTGAAGCCCCCTCTCCACTAAAAATACAAAAATTAACCAGGCGTGGTGGTACACACCTGTAATCCCAGCTACTCAGGAGGCTGAATAAGAGAATCTCTTGAACCCAGGAGGCAGAGTTTGCAGTGAGAAGAGATCATGCCACAATACTCCCACCTGGGCAGCAGTGCAAGACCCTGTCTCAAAAACAAACAAACAAAAAAGGCCGGGTGCAGTGGCTCACCTATAATCCCAGCACTTTGGGAGGCCAAAGCAGGTGGATCACTTGAGGTCAGGAGTTTGAGACCAACCTGGCCAAAGTTAGAGACCGATCTCTACCAAAAATATAAAAACTTAGCCAGGTGTGGTGGTATGCGCTTTAGTCCCAGCTACTTGGGAGGCTGAGGCAGGATAATCGCTTCAACCTGGGAGGCAGAGGTTGCCACAAGCCAAAATCGTGCCACTGCACTCCAGTCTGGGCAACAGAGCGAGACTCCATCTCAAAAAAACAAAACAAACAAAGAAGGGAGGGAGGGAAGAAGAAAGGAAGGAAGGAAGGAAGGAAGGAAGAAAGAAGGAAAGAGAGAAAAGAGGGAGGGACGGAGGGATGGAGGAAGGGAGGAAGGAGGGAGGGACAGAGGGAGGAAGGGAGGGAGGGAAGGAGGGAAAGAAGGAGAGAAAAGAGGGAGAGATGGAGGAAGGGAAAGAAGGGAGAGAGGAAGGAAGGAAGAAAGGAAGGAGGGAGGGAGAGAAAGGAGGGAGGGACAGAGGGGGGGAAGGAAGGAAGGAAAGAAGGAAGGAGGGAAAGGAGGGAGGGACAGAGGGAGGGAGGGAGGGAATGACAGAGGGAGGGAAGGAAGGAAAGAAGGAAGGAGGGAGGGAGGGAAGGAAGGAGAGAAAGGAGGGAGGAATGGAGGGAGAGAGGGAAGAAGGAAGGAAGAAAGGAAGGAGGGAAAGAAGGGAGGGAGGGAGGGAAGAAAGGAAGGGAGGGAGGGAAGGGAGGGGGGAAGGAAGGAAGGAAGCAGAGAAGGGAGGGAGGAAGGAAGATAGGGACGCATGGTCGGACGCGCGGGAGGGAGAGACGGAAGGGA
>CAUYNN010001483.1:0-30997 GCA_963574175.1 Chiropotes sagulatus
AGGTATTTTATTCTCTTTGTAGCAATTGTGAATGGCAGTTCATTCTTAATTTGCTCTCTTTAAGTCTGTTATTGGTGTATAGGAATGCTTGTGATTTCTGCACATTGATTTTGTATCCTGAGACTTTGCTGAAGTTGCTTAGCAGTTTCAGGAGATTTGGGGCTGAGACAATGGGGTCTTCTAAATATACAGTCATGTCATCTGCAAATAGAGAAAATTTGACTTCCTGCTTTCCTAATTGAATACCCTTTATTTCTTTTTCTTGCCTGATTGCTCTGGTTAGAACTTCCAATACTATATTGAATAGGAGTGGTGAGAGAGGGCATCCTTGTCTAGTGCCAGATTTCAAAGGAAATGCTTCCAGTTTTTGCCCATTCAGTGTGATATTGGCTGTGGGTTTGTTGTAAATCGCGTTTACTATTTTGAGATACGTTCCATTGATATCTAGTTTCTTGAGAGTTTTTAGCATAAAGTGCTGTTGAATTTTGTCGAAGGCTTTCTCTGCATCTATTGAGATAATCATGTGGTTTTTGTCTTTGGTTCTGTTTATGTGGTGAATTACATTTATAGACATGCATATGTTGAACCAGCCTTGCATCCCCTGGATGAAGCCTAATTGATTGCGATGGATAAGTTTTTTGATGTACCGTTGCAATTGGTTTGCCAGTATTTGATTGAAGATTTTTGCACCTATGTTCATCATGGATATGGGCTTGACATTTTTTTTTACTTGTTGAGTCTCTACCGGGTTTTGGTATCAGGATGATGTTGGTCTCATAAAATGATTTGGGAAGGATTCCCTCTTTTTGGATTATTTGGAATAGTTTCAGAAGGAGTGGTACCAGCTCCTCTTTGTATCTCTGGTAGAATTCAGCTGCGAACCCATCTGGACCTGGGCTTTTTTTGGTTGGTAGGCTATTAACTGCGCCCTTAGCTTCAGCCCTTGTTATTGGTCTATTCAGAGTTTCAACTTCTTCCTGGTTTAGACTTGGGAGGGTGCAAATGTCCAGGAATTTATCCATTTCTTCTGAGCTTGCTAGTTTATGTGCATAGAGTTGTTTGTAGTAATCTCTGATGGTAGTTTGTATTTCTGTGGAATCTGTGGTGATATCCCCTTTATCATTTTTTATTGCATCTATTTCATTCTTCCCTCTTTTTTTTTTTATTAATCTGGCTAGTGGTCTGTCTATTTTGTTGATCTTTTCAAAAAACTAGCTCCTGGATTTATTAATTTTTGAAGAGTTTTTTGTGTCTCTATCTCCTTCAGTTCTGCTCTGATCTTAGTTATTTCTTGTCTTCTCCTAGCTTTTGAGTTTTTTTGATCTTGCTCCTCTAGCTCTTTCAACTTTAATGATAGGGTGTCAATTTTAGATCTTTCCTTGATTCTCACATGGGTATTTATTGCTATACATTTTCCTCTAGACACTGCTTTAAATGTGTCCCAGAGATTCTGGTATGTTGTGTCTTCATTCTCGTTGGTTTTGAAGAACATCTTTATTTCTGACTTCATTTCCTTCTTTATCCAGTCAACATTCAAGAGTCAGTTGTTCAGTTTCCATGAAGTTTTGATGTTCTGAATTAGTTTCTTAATCCTGAGTCCTAATTTGATTGCACTGTGGTCTGAGAGACTGTTTGTTATGATTTCCGTTCTTTTCCATTTGCTGAGGAGTGATTTACTTCTAATTATGTGGTCAGTTTTAGAGTAGGTGTGATGTGGTGCTGAGAAGAATGTATATTCTGTGGATTTGGAGTGCAGAGTTCTGTAAATGCCTATTAGGTTTGCTTGGTCCAGATCTGAGTTCAAGTCCTGGATATCCGTGTTAATTTTCTGTCTCCTTGATCTGTCTAATATTTCCAGTGGAGTGTTAAAGTTTAACACTATTATTGTGTGGGAGTCTAAGTCTCTTTGTAGGTCATTAAGAACTTGCTTTATGTATCTGGGTGCTCCTGTATTGGGTGCGTATATATTTAGGATCATTAGATCTTCTTGTTACATTGACTCTTTTACCATTATGTAATGCCCTTCTTTGTCTCTTTTGATCTTTGTTGGTTTAAAGTCTATTTTATCAGAGAGTAGGATTGCAACTCCTGCTTTTCTTTGTTTTTTGTTTTTTGTTTTTTTCTCTCCATTTGCTTGGTAAATCTTCCTCCATCCCTTTATTTTGAGCCTGTGTGTATCCTTGCTTGTGAGATGGGATTCCTGGATACAGCACACCAATGGGTTTTGACTTTTTATCCAATTTGCCAGTCTGTGTCTTTTGATTGGGGCATTTAGCCCATTTAAGTTTAAGGTTAACATTGTTATGTGTGAATTTGATCCTGCCATTTTGATGCTAGCTGGTTGTTTTGCCCATTAGTTGATGCAGTTTCTTCATTGTGTTAATGCTCTTTACCATTTGTATGTTTTTGAAGTGGCTGGTATTGGTTGTTCCTTTCTCTGTTTAGTGCTTCCCTTTGGAGCTCTTATAAGGCAGGCCTGGTGGTGATGAAATCTCTGAGCAATTGCTTGTTCTTAAAGAATTTTATTTTTCCTTCAGTTATGAAGCTTAGTTTGGCTGGATATGAAATTCTAGGTTGTTAAGTTCTTTTCTTTAAGGATGTTGAATATTGGCCCCCACTCTCTTCCGGCTTGTAGAGTTTCTGCTGAGAGATCCACTGTAAGTCTGATGAGCTTCGCTTTGTGGGTAATCTGACCTTTCTCTCTGGCTGCCCTTAGCATTTTTTTCCTTCATTTCAACCCTGGTGAGTCTTATAATTATGTGCCTTGGGGTTGTTCTTCTTGAGGAATATCTTTGTGGTGTTCTCTGTATTTCCTGGACTTGAATATTGGCCTGCCTTGCTAGGTTGGGGAAGTTTTCCTGGATAATATCCTGAAGAGTGTTTTTCAGCTTGGATTCATTCTCTCCTTCACATTCAGGTACACCTATCAAATGTAGATTAGGTCTTTTCACATAATCCCATATTTCTTGGAGGCTTTGTTCATTTATTTTTACTCTTTTTTCTCTAATATTGCCTTCTTGTTTTATTTCATTGAGTTGGTCTTCAATCTCTGATACACTTTCTTCTGCTTGGTCAATTTGGCTACTGAAACTTGTGTATGCTTCACAAAGTTCTCCTGTTGTGTTTCTCAGCTCCATCAATTCATTTATATTCTTCTCTAAGCTGTTTATTCTGGTTAGCTTTTCATCAAATCTTTTTTCAGTGTTCTTAGTTTCTTTGCATTGGGTTAGAACATGTTCTTTTAGCTCACAGAAGTTTCTTATTACCCACCTTCTGAAGCCTGCTTCTGTCAATACATCAAACTCATTCTCCATCCAGCCTTGTTCCATTGCTGGTGAGGAGTTGTTATCCCTTGGAAGAGAAGACGTGTTCTGGTTTTGGGTGTTTTCATCCTTTTTGCACTGATTTCTTCCCATCTTTGTGGATTTATCTACCTGTGGTCTTTGTAGTTGGTGACTTTCAGATGGGGTGGCTGAGTGGACCACCTATTTATTGATAATGAAGTTATTTCTTTCTGTTTTTTAGTTTTTCTTGTAACAGTCAGGTACCTCTGCTGTAGCACTGCTGGAGGTCCACTCTGGTTCCTACTTGCCTGGGGAGCACCTGCAGTGGCTGCAGAACAGTAAGAGTTTCTGCCAGTTTCTTCTTCTGTTATCTTTGTCCCAGAAGGATACCCACTAGATATCAGCCTGAGCTCTCCTTTATGAGGTATCTCTTTCAATATATGGGAGTCGGGGAGCTGCTTGAGGAGACAGTCTGTCCCTTATAGGAGCTCAAGTCCTGTGCTGTGAGCTCCGTTTTTCCATTCATAACTGCTGGGCAGGCACCTTTAAGTCTGCTACAGCGGAACTCATAACCACCTTTTTTTCCCAGGTGCTCTGTCCTGGGGAGGTGGGGCTTTATTTATAAGTTCCTGACATGCTGCTGCCTTTTTTCAGAGATGCCCTACCAAGCAAGGAGGTAGCCTAGTCACAGTCTGCTAGCAGAGGCATGCTGAGCTGCTGTGGGCTCTGCCCAGCTCCTGTGTGAACTTCTTTGTGGTTTGTTTATGGAGGTATAGTTAGAACTGCCCCAGTAATGGTGGTCTGCCTCAGTAATGGCAGACTGTCTCCATAAAAGTGGACTGTCTCAGTAATGGTGATTTGCCCCAGTAATGGCAGACTGCCTCAGTAATGGTGGACTGCCTCAGTAGTGGCAGTCTGCCTCAGTAATGGCGGACGTCCTTCCCCCACAGAGCTGGACCATCCCAGGTCCAGCTGTGCTTGCTGTGAAACTCTCAATCTAGAGTATATCCGATTGTTGTTCTTTGTGGGGGTGGGACCCCCTGAGCCAGATCACCTGGCTCCCTGTTTCAGCCCCCTTTTTTTCAGTTGAATGGGCAACTCTGTCTCCCAAGTGTTCCAGGCACCAGTTGAAACAGTGCCCAGATTTGTGTGAGTTTTTGTGTGGAGACCCACTGTGCCAGCTTAAACAGCCATGCTGGAGACTCATGGTGCTTTTCCACCCAGGAATCTCCTGGTCTGTAGACAGTAAAAATTCATTTGAAAATGCGGTGATCACTCACCCTCTCATTCTTGCTGGGAACTGCACTCCAGAGCTGTTCCTATTCGGCCATCTTGGATTGTCCTCACCACTCTATTTTCTTAAACCTATCTTTGGACTCAATTAAGTTACTTGTCAGTCCCCAAAGGTATTTAAAGTTGACAACCACTAAATCTTGATTATTATACCAATAGGTAAATGGATGATTCCACCCAGATTGGGCAAATGATACATTCTTTAAAACTCTCTTAGTTCTGTACATATAAATCAGTCACAGGTCCTGAAATCTTGAGCAGTTTATTTTTCCTAGTTAGAACCGAAGAATATAAAGTCAACAAAATTATTGAATTATATGCATATTTAAGAAAGTTTTAAAAATTGAGTTTTTCCAAAGTCTCCAAAAAGGCTTCTACAACTATTCTATAGCCCCTGAAAGATGCCTTATAGACAGAGCTAAAATGTATTAATTTTCTTCTTTGTCAAATCAGATTTAATATCTACCAATAAAAAAGTATTTAGTTGTTATGTGAACTTCAAATATGAGAATCGTTTTGTTAGTGTCACATTTTATTGCAAGTTCTCAATTATGTGCTGTAATTTATTGATCTGGATTATAAAATAATTTTTCAAATCTGTGATAATTTCTAAATTCTTTGGTTTCAAATTTGTTTGAATTTGAAATTTCAATCATAACACAGGTTCTTTGAGACAAATGAAATGATAAAATACAAACATGTTTAAAGACAAAGCTAAACAATACCCTTTCTCTGTGACCTTTATAATCACAGTTGCTTACAATGGTAATCTCTGACTTTTAACAGAATACAGATCCACTCTGGTCATTTTTTAACTTAGAAAGGCATTATACACTATATACTATTTGGTGTCTGAATGATAATAAGATATATCCAAATTGCCAGTTAATTAACTTTTAATACATACTAAAGCTGTCCCGTGACACCTGCATCATAATTATCTGGGAATATTTCACTTTTAAAAACATAGGGACTCAGGTCCCAGCCTAGAACTACAGAATCTAAAACTATGAAAGAAGAAAGGAGATTAAGCCCAAATGTCTACCTTGTATAAGCTCCTCTACTAATAGTTTTGCCTACCAAAGCTTTAGATTCTACACTAAAAACTTAATGCCACTATTCACTTTCTTAATTCTATGATAATTTTTTACCAAAGACTTTTTTTAGAGATGCTGTACTTTTTATGGCATCTTATCAATTATACAGATACTTCAGACCCAAAACTGATCAGTTGTGTTTTTAATAGTTTTAATAGCCTGCAAAATCCATTAACAATTTTTTTCCAAATTCAGTATCTTACCACATGTATTTCTTAAGAGAATCATTCTGTAGTCTTAAAAATTATAATATCACAAAAAAATAGATTTAGTTATTCCATGACATATATATACTTCAAAACTTCAAGTATATGATAAATACCTTCAATTTTATGTATCAATTTTTTTAAATTTACAATTTTTGGGGGGGGTTGTTTTGTTTGTGGTATGTTTTTAATATTTTTCTAAAATTTCTCCTGCCTTTCATTATGCAGTCACCAGGTGCTTGAAATCTGATAGAACCAAAGTTAATTGTGATGGTCATCTTAAACCTAAGTGTAATATAATGACAGTTTTACTATTTAAGGACATTGCTTTCTAGTAAAATTAAGATTAAAAAAAAAAACAGTAGAGAAACATGCAATGAACCTAGCAGTGATGAAACTTATTTGGGGCTCATTGCTATAGGATGTATTGTCTTCCTCCTAAAAAGAAGAGTGTTGAGAGAAATTGTATTTCAAATATCCCTTGATAATTGAAAAGATGTAAGAACTTACTGAAATGTCATTCGCTTGTGGCTAATGTTAGAAGTGTTAAATCACAATTAGATTTAATACACATAATCAGCTGGAGGAGTCTCTAGTAGCCTCCAGTAAAGACTCTCTCGCAGCAAGATCTTGTACAAATATCTCTCTAATGACACCATTGTCATATTAAGTATGAGTGAATTTCAGAAGCCCATTGATGCTTCTTCAAATAAACTAGTACTTGCTGAATGGTATGAGCTTTTCAAAGATGTCCTTAATCTGTTTCTTTTTCAAGACATGTCAATTTGCTTCTGAGGAAGACTCTTCAATATGACCAAACCTATACATGATTCTTTTTATTTCCAGATTCTTTATTTACTTATTTGCCTATTTATAAATTTTATTTTTGTTTCAATAGCTTTAGGGCTACAAATGACTTTTGATTGCATAGATTAATTGTATAGCAGTGAAGTATGAGCTTTCAGTATACCCATCACCCATCACCACCTGAATAGTGTACCTTGTACCCAAGAGGTAATTTTTCATCCTGCATCCCCCTCCCTCTCTCTCTCTGTCTGAGTTTTCAGTGTCCATTACACTGTATTTCCCTGTGTACCCAAATCTTAGCTCCAACTTATAAGTGAGAACAGCAGTATATGGATTTTTGTTTCTAAGTTGTTTCACTTCAGATAATGGCCTCCAGTTCTATTCCAGTTGCTGTGAAAGACATTCTTTCATCCTTTTTTATGACTGAGTAGTATTTCATAGTATTTATATACCACATTTTATTTATTTACTCATCAATTGATGGGCACTTAGGTGGATTCCATATATTTGCAATTATGAATTATGCTGTGATAAACATATGAGTGCAGGTATATTTTTAATACAATTACTTCTTTTTCTTTGGGTAGATACCCAGTAGTATGATTGCTAGAAGACCTCAAAAGCAATTGCAACAAAAACAAAAACAAATGAGACTTAATTAAACTGAAAAAAGCTTCTGCACAACAAAAGAAATAATCAGTAGAGTACATAGACAACCTATAGAATGGGAGAAAATATTCACAAACTCTATATACAATAAAGGACTAATATTCAGTCTAAAAGGAATTCAAACAAATCAGCAAGAAAAAAATGAATAACCCTATTAAAAAGTGGGCAAATGACATGAAGAGTTATTTTTCAAAAGAAGCTATACAAATGGCCATCAGAGATATGAAAAAAATGCTCAGCATCACCAATCACCAGGAAAATGAATGTTAAAGTAACAATGAGATACCACCTTACCTCAGTGCAATGGTCATTTTTTTTACTTTTATTTTAACTTCAGAGGTACATGTGAAGATTTGTTATATAGGTGAACTTGTGTCTGAGGTTTGTTGTGCAAATTATCTCATCACCCAGGTATTAAACCTAGTACCCATTAGATACTTTTTCTGATCCTCTCTCTTCTCTCAACCTCCACCATCTGATAGGCCCCAGTGTGTGTTATTCCCCTCTGTCTGTCCAGGTGTTCTCATCAATTAACTCCCACTTATAAGTGAAAATATGCGGTATTTGGTTTTCTGTTTCTGTGTTAGTTTGCTAAGGATAATGGCCACCAACTCCATCCAAGTTCCTGCAAAGAACATGATCTCACTCTTTTTTATGAATACATAGTATTCCATGGTGTATTGTACCACATTTTCTTTATTCAATTTATCACTGATGGGCATTTAGATCAATTCCATGTCTTTGCAATTGTGAATAGTGCTGAAAGAATATATATGTGCAAGTATCTTCATAAAAGAATTTATATTCCTTGAGATATATGCCCAGTAAGAGACTGCTGGGTGGCCAAATGGTATTTCTGTTTTTAGGTCTCTGAGGAATTGCCATACTGTCTTCCATAATGGTTGAACTAATTTACATTCCCACCAACAGTGGATAAGCATTCGTTTCTCTCTGCAACTTCACCAGCATCTATTATTTTTTGACTTTTTAATAATAGCCATTCTAACTCACCAGAGATGGTATCTCATTGTGGTTTTTATTTGTATTTTTCTAATGATCAGTGATACTAAGCTTTTTTTAAAAATGCTGGTTTAGGCTGGGTGCGGTGGCTCACACCTGTAATCCCAGCACTTTAGGAGGCCGAGGTGACCAGATCACAAGGTCAGGAGTTCAAGACCAGAACCAACATAGTGAAACCCCATCTCTACTAAACAATACAAAAATTAGCTGGGCATGGTGGCTTGTGCCTGTTATCCCAGCTGCTTGGGAGGCTGAAGTAGGAGAATTGTTTGAACCAGGACCTGGGAGGCGGAGGTTGCAGTGAGCCAAGATCACACCACTGCACTCCAGCCTGGGCTACAGAGCGAGACTCCATCTCAGAAAAAAAAAGAAAAAAAAAAAAGATTGTTTGGCTGTATGTATGTCTTCTTTTGAAAAATGTTCATATCCTTTGCCCATTTTTAATGGATATGGAAAACAGCCATTATTAAAATATCAAAAAAAAATAGATGGCACAGATATGGTGAAAAGGAAACACTATATCACTTATATACTGTAGGTAGAAATATAAATTAGTACAACCTCTATAGAAAACAGTATGATTCTTTAAGATTATAAATGTCAGTGCTAGTATTAGCAAAATGGATCCTACTTTACACTCTTAAGGCCAATGATTCTTTTTTTTTTTTTTTTTTTTTTAGATGGAGTCTCATGCTGTCATCCAGGCTAGAGTGCAGTGGCATGATCTCAGCTCACTATAGCCTCTACCTCCCAGGTTCAAGTGATTCTCCTGCCTCAGCCTCCTGAGTACCTGGAATTACAGGCGTGTGCCACCACACTCAGCTAATTTTTGTATTTTTGGTAGAGACAGGTTTCACCATGTTGGCCAGGCTGGTCTCAAACTCCTGGCCTCAAGTGATCTGCCAGCCTCAGCCTCCTAAAGTGCTGGGATTACAGCCATGAGCCACCATGCCCAGTAAGGCCAATGATTCTTGATTGGATGAGTTTATGAGTTTTATTTTTAAATAATGAAATAGAGTTGCTAAAGTTCAAAGAAATTTTTTAAATATTTTAGAGAGGCCAGATTATTCAGACAGTACAATTTTTTTTTTTTTTTTTTGCACAGGAAGCCACTTAAAATAGCTTAAGATAATAAGCTTAAAAAAGGAGAAAGAAAAAAAAGATAATAAGCTTAAGTAAGCAAATATAGTGTTTACATTTGTGAATCTCAAAAAAATATTGTGCAGTCTTACCATCATGGGCAGAAACAATTTTCAAGGGATTCCCTAACTCATTTCCTTGCTTTCATGTAGCAGGATGATTTTCCTAGTTTTCAAGGTCTTCAGAAAGAAAGAAAATACATAATAACTTTTTAAAGAGTTATTTCTTTCCCTCTAATATTTATTTCTAAAGACATACCATTCATTAACCTGGGAAGTGGAGGTAGCAGTGAGCTGAGATCATGCCACTGCCCTCCAGTCTAGGCTATAGAGCGAGACTCTGTCTTTAAAAAATTAATTGTTCTAAAAATAAAGACATATCATTTATTACTCCATTTTTAAGCTTTAAATTCTATAACTTGGAGTTATTGTTATATAGACAAAATTCTTCTCTCCCATCATGTCTTCATCTTAGACCACAGAGAAGATAATGGCATTCTCTTGGACGAGGAAGCTTCTCCAGCCCTTGCTCTAGTTATCAATGGAAAAGTAACTATGAGGGCTAGACTCCCTGTGTGGCATGTCCCACAAATTGGGGTTGAGGTTACTTTGTCTCAAAAGCAGGTTAACAAGTCCCATCATTTTCTCCTTGTTTTACTTAGCAATTTTACTCAGTCTTCATGACAAGCAGAACACAAAGGAAATGACTCTTCAGGATCAGCCAATTCTTTGTCCCTGTTCTTGCAGTGTCTTTATCTGTCACTAAAAGGGTAAGACACTTTAATCTTTTGCAGAAGGGCTCATTATCTTCAAGAGGGGGGGAAGCCTTAAAAATGTAGACCTCAAGTCTTAGTCTTCTTAATTATAAAGATGGAGATAACAATTCCTCATGTGATCAACTGTAGAAAATAAATGAAACAATATAAAGTGTGGCGCAAACAATAAAGCACTATACAAATGCTTGTTACTTAGGAATAATTTCTATCATCTATAAAATAATGGAGTTAGACTAAATTATCTTTAAGGAGACATTACTTTCTAACATTATCTCTAGTCCAGACCTACCTATAGAGTCCCAGGCCCTTAATCCAACTGCCTAATTACATTTTTACCTAATTAACACACATTAGGTAACCATATAAATAAACAAGCCACCTGGCTATTTCACAGGTCCAAATTCAACATGTCCAAAAATAAACTCACATCTTTATTCCTGTTTTTCAGTCAGTGTTCCCTACCTTCATAAAATGTCATTTCATCTATTCGATGACCCAAGCCAGAAACCAGAAAATTATTCTTGACTCCTTTCTCACATTCAAATCCAATTAATCACAAACTGTTGTTAATTCTTCCTCCTAATCATCTTTCAAATTGGTCCTCAGGTCTCCATGTACACTGCCATCAGCCTAGTTCAAGTCACCATTGTCTCTCACCTGGACTACTGCCATCACTTCCGAAAGAGACTCCACAGCTCATTATTTCCCCCTCTTTCTAAAATTCACCTCACTGGAAACAGAGTGAGGTGAAGTTTAGAATACAAATCTGGCCATGCCATTCATCTTCTTAAAACACACATAGTATCCTGTTGTTGTTAAGATAAAAATTCAAGTCCTTAACACATCTAAAAAAGCCCCAGCCTGATCCAATACCTATTTCTTTCTGCAGTCTCTCCTTATACCTTGCCAATGCATGATTTCCATTCTCCAATCATTCTGCCTTTCTAATCCTTTGAGAGTCCTATGTCCATCTCCCTTACTTATGTGCCTTGACAGCTCATACTTGTTTAGTTCTTCACTTCAGTGTTACTCTCTGATAGGAGACTTCCCTAATTGCCTCTCACCACATTTTCAAGTGAAATTTCTTATTACATGTTCACTTAATACGATGTAGTTTAATGATAATCTCACTTATTAATAATAATTAACATTAATATATTATTGTGAAGTATAATGATAAACTCAGACTTTGTAGGGAGAAAATATGTTGATCTCAAAATAGCTATATCTCAGCCATCCTGTGCTTGTCTGGCACACTGATAGACAGAAAGAATTAAAGGATAGGGGAGACAATGGAGGGATAGAGGAAGGGAAATCTCATACGTCACACTGAATATAAATTAAACATATATAATCCAAACATAGGACCATCATGTTTCTCATGGTGTTTGTCGGTTTTTTTTTTTTTTAGAAATAAGTGTGTACAGATGAAGATCTATGACTTCTGTTTCTAGCAAATTTTAAAGTCCTCTTACATGTAAAGTCAAGAATTTCCTGATTTTTATTGTTGCCTACTAATAATAGATCTTTACTAACAATAATTGTGTCAGTAAAATAAAGCCCTTCAAGAATAAATTTTAAAGCCATGATGGTATTTTTAAGGCCATGTACATTTTTTATGGATTAGGAGTAGCATACTAAAAATTAAGAAGATCTTATCAAGAAATTGTTTGTATTTGTTAGGGTAATACTAGCTGCAGTAACAAACCCAAAAATATATGACGCTTCAAACACAATAGAAGTTTATTTCTTGTTTGTCTAGAGTCCAGCTTTTCTTCTAAGCACCAAAGAATCCTCATCTAAGCAGCAATTCAGGTAGCAGAGGTCTTTTTTTTCTGTGATTCCATATTTCCAACATGTGCCTTCCAAGGCCACTGGGCCCAGCTGTGCCATGTTTGTGGAAGAAGAAAAAGGTTTGAAGGTTGCCTCAGAGTTCTATAAGCCAAACCTAGATATGGAAACTGTCACTTCTGCTCACATTGCAATGGATAGATCTCCAGTACATGGCTGCAACTCAGTGCAGGGGAGACTGAGAAGTACAGGTTAACTTTATAATTAAGAAGAGGAATTATAATTTGGTGAACAGCTAGCCAGTCTCCTCCACACCACTACTTCTCCAGTAAGATTTCTCATTGGTTGACTCTCAACACACTCACCTCAACTTATTTTTCCTCAAAGTTTATTCTTAAAAGTTGACAGTTCTGACCAATAGCAGAATATTTAAAGTATAATAATGTAATTATTATGTACAGCATACAATTTCAACATTATAATACTTGTATAATAATTTTCTCTTGAACAATAATTTCATGCAAATGAACTCAGATCCTTCCCATTGTTAACTTTCTACTTATAATTCTCCCTTTCTAAAAAATAGGAAAAGGAAATAATCTTCATAGGTATATTTATAAAGAAGTATAAAAACAAAGTTAGTAAGAGAATGACTTTAGCTTAGAAACTATTCATTTTATAACAATTGTATAAAGAAACTTGAACGACACAACTTAATTTATGCACATGCTAAATATGAATACTAAAATTAGCATTTAGTGAATGTCAGCTACACTTATCTGTATAGTAGTATTCATTTGCATGAATTGAGAATTCTCCATTATTGATACAAGAAAAAAGTGAAACAAAAAAAGGAAGCGACAGAGACTAATAAATCTGTCAGAGTAACTATAATGGAGGAAACACAGATATTCAAGAAAGTCTTGATGTATCCATCTCACTCTTAAGCTAAACCTGATTGCACCATAACATTGAAACTTGCTTCAAGGAAACTGCCAAACAAATGTTTTTGACACTTGGCCTACCCACATTCCAAAAACCTTTTAAGAACCTGAAGCACTCTGGAATGTGATGTCTTATGATAGTACATGAAAGTAATAATGAAACGTCTGCCTGTCTAAAACTTAGGTCATGATTTGAAAAATAAACAATTAAAATATTAAATATTTAAATCAACTCAAAGCTTTATATCTACACAGTCACACACACAGGGTAGAAGGGTTTTTCCATGTGCAACAGCGAATCAAGGTAACATCTGTGATATGACTGCAAAGTTTAGATACATTAAAACACCAATTAAGAGAGACATAAAATGACAATTGAGTCAACTTTAAACATAAACAATTACTCAGTAGCTAAGAAAGACTGAGAAAACAGACTGCTTATAGATGGTCAAATGTGGAGCACAGATTAACACCAGAGGTTGGTTTTTGAGCAAGTAAGACATGGAGAGAAGGTGTCCTGAACCACTGAGTTATGCATTCTGTTCTCTTGTTTACCACACAATTACTTGTGATAATTCTATCCCCATCAAATTGTCTTCTGATTATAATTCAGTTTTCCACATAGCTCTGCCTAAAATTAGATAATGTGTTAGTCATGCTAACATGAATAGGTCAGTCCATTTAACAGTCATATTTCTCATTGTTCATAGATGATTTGATTCTAGGTGCTTGATTAACATAACTCTGCCCCTGAGAAATGGATCTACTCTCAGTTTCCAAGAAGAGCAAGTTTCTGATCCTAAAAATCAAGTCAAAAGACTCTGTACTGTGATTATTGCAACACAATATGTTCCATTTTGAAATCCCCTGGACAGCCTGCCAGGCACATAATCAATGCCTTTTCACTCCAGTTACAATAGTATGTGGTACTTTCTAGCCGACAAACAAGTGCATGAAAATTAGCAGCACTCCCAAACACAACAAAATAAAAATATATAATTGCTGATGTATACCTCTACTTTGACAAGATAACTCCAAATAAAACTTGCGATAAGAAGTGTTTTTTATGTTCTCCTTAACTCCTTTTTTCAAATGTTTTATTTCCACAAGTTTTGGGGGAACAGGAGGTATTTGGTTACATAAGAAGTTCTTCAGTAGTGATTTGTGAGATTTTGGTACACCCACCACCTGAGCAGTATACACTGAACCCAATTTGCAGTTTTTACCCTTCACCCGCTTCCCACCCTTTCCCGAGTCCCCAAAGCCAATGTATCATTCTTAAGCCTTTGTAACCTCATAACTTAGCTCCCACTTAGGATTGAGAACATACAACTTTTGGTTTTTCATTCCTGAGTTACTTCACTTAGAATAATAATCTCCAGTTCCATCCAGGTTGCTGTGAATGCCATTAATTTGTTCCTTTTTATGGCTGAATAGTATTCCATCATATATATCTACCAAAATTTCTTTAACCACTCATTGATTGATGAGCATCTGTCTGGTTCCATATTTTTGTAATTGCAAATTGTACTGCTATAAACATGTGTGTGCATGTGTCTTTTTCATATATTGACTTCTTTTCCTCTAGGTAGATAATGAGTAGTGGGATCACTGGATCCAATGATAGTTCTACTTTTAGTTCTTTAAGGAAACTTCACACTTTTTTTCATAGAAATTGTATTAGTTTACATTCCCACCAGCAGTGCAGAAGTTTCCTTTTCACTCCCTCCACACCAACATTTATTATTTTTTAATTTTTTGATTATGGCCATTCTTGCAGGAGTAAGGTGGTATCACATGGTAGTTTTGATTTGCATTTTCCTGGTAGTGAGTGATGTTGAGCATTTTTTGAGTGTTTGCTGGTCATTTATATATCTTCATTTGAGAATTGTTTATTCTTGTCATTGGCAGACTTTTAGATGTGATTATTTGTGGGGTTTTTTATCTTGATAATTTGTTTGAGTTCCTTGTAGATTCTAGATATTAGTCCTATGTCAGATGTATACATTGTGAAGATTTTCTCCAACTCTGTGGGTTCCCTGTTTACTCTACTGACTGTTCCTTTTTACCACGCAGAAGCTCTTTACTTTAATTAAGCTCCACTTATTCATCTTTGTTTTTTGTGGCATTTGCTTTTGGGTTCTTGGTTCTGAAGACTTTGTCTAAGCCAAAGTCCAGAAGGAATTTTTTCAATGTTATCTTCTAGAATTTTTATAGTTTCAGGTCTTAAATTTAAGCCTTTCATCCATTTTGAGTTGATTTTTATGTAAGGTGAGAGATGAGGATCCAGTTTCATTCTCCTACATGTGGCTTGACAATTATCCCAGCACCATTTGTTGAATAGGGTGTCCTTTCCCCACTTTATGTTTTTGTTTGCTTTGTCGAAGATCAGTTGGCTGTAAGCATTTGGGTTTTATTTCAGGATTCTCCATTCTGGTCCATTGGTCTATGTGTCTATTTTTATACCAGTGGCATGCTGTTTTGATGACTATGACCTTATAGCATAGTTTGAAATCAGGTAATGTGATGCCTCCAGATTTGTTCTTTTTTCTTAGTCTTACTTGGCTATGCAGGCTCTTTTGGGGGTCCATATGAATTGTAAGATTTTTTTTCTAGTTTTGTGAAGAATGATCAGGTATTTTGATGGGATGGGAATTGCACTGAATTTGTAGATTGCTTTTGGCACCATGGTCATTTTCACAATATTGATTCTACCCATCCATGAGCATGGGATGTGTTTCCATTTGTTTGTGTTATCTATGATTTCTTTCAGCAGTGTTTTGTAGTTTTCCTTGCAGAGGTCTTTCACCTCCTTGGTTAGGTATATTCCTAAGTATTTTATCTTTTCTGCAGCTATTGTAAAAGGGGTTGAGTACTCAATTCTCCAGTTAGTCACTGTTGGTGTATAGAAGAGCTACCAATTTTTGTACATTTATCATGTATCCAGAAACTTTGCTGAGTTCCTTTATCAGTTCTAGGAGCTTTCTGGAGGAGTCTTTAAGGTTTTTGAGTTAAACTATCATATTGTCAGCAAACAATGACAATTTGACTTCCTCTTTACAGATTTGGATGCCCTTTATTTCTCTTATCTGATTGCTCTGGCTAGGACTTCCAGTACTTTGTTGAAGAGGAATGGCGAGAGTGGGCTTGTCTTGTTCCAGTTCTCAAAGAGAATGCTTTCAACTTTTCCCCATTCAGCATTATGCTGGCTGTGGGTTTGTCATAAATGGCTTTTATTATGTTGAGGTATGTCCCTTGTATGCTGATTTTGCTGAGGGTTTTAATCATAAAGTGATGCTGGATTTTGTCAAATGCTTTTTCTGCATCTATTGAAATGATGATGTGAATTTTTAAAATTCTGTTTATATGGTGTATCACATTTCTTGACTTGCATATGTTAAAGCATCCCTGTATCCCTGGTATGAAACCCACTTGATCATGATGAATTATCTTTTTGATATGCTATTGGATTTGTTTAGCTAGTATTTTGTTAAGGATATTTGCATCTATGTTCATCAGAGATACTGGTCTATAGTTTTCCTTTTTTGTTATGGCTTTTCCTGGTTTTGGTATTAGGGTGATACTGGCTTCATAAAATGATTGTAGAATTCCTTCTTTCTCTATCTTGTAGAAAAATGTCAGTAGGATTGGTACCATTTCTTTTTTGAATGTCTGATAGAATTCAGCTGTGAATCTATTTGGTTCTGGGGGCTTTTCATTGGTAATTTTTTTATTATCATTTCAATCTTGCTGGTTCTTATTCATATGTTCAGGGTTTCTAATTCTTCGTGATTTATGCTAGGAGGGTTGTATATTTCCAGAAATTTATCCATCTCCTCTAGGTTTTCTGGTTTCTGTGTGAAAAGGTGTTCAGAGTAGCCTGCAATAATCTTTTGTATTTCTGCAGTGTAGGTTGTAATATCTCCCATTTCATTTCTAAGTGAACTCATTTGAATCTTCTCTTTTCTTTTATTGGTTAATCTTGCTAATGGTTTATCAATTTTACTTTTCAAAGAATCAGATTTTTTAAACTTATCTTTTGTAGTTTTTGTTTCAATTTCATTTAGTTCTGCTCTAATCTTGGTTATTTCTTTTCTTCTGCTGGATTTGGGTTTGGTTTGTACTTGCTTCTCTAGTTCCTTGAGGTATGACCTTGGATTGTCTATTTGTGCTCTTTCAGACTTTTTGATGTAGGCATTTATGACTATAAACTTTTCTCTTAGCATTGCCTTTGCTATATCTCTGAGGTTTTGACAGATTGTGTCCCTATTATCATACAATTCAAATAATTTTTTAATTTCAATCTTGATTTCATTTTTGACCCAATGATTATTCAGGAGCAGGTTATTTAATTTTCATGTATTTGTATGGTTTTGAAGGTTCCTTTTGGAGTTGATTTCCAATTTTATTCTACTGTTGTCTGAGAGAATGTCTGATATGATTTCACTTTTCTTAAATGTATTGAGACTTGTTCTATGGCCTATCATATGGCCTATCTTACAGACAGTTCCATGCAATGAATAGAATGTATATTCTGTGGTTGTTTGGTACAATGTTCTTTAAATATCTGTTAAGTCCATTTGTTCTAGGGTATAGTTTAAATCCACTGTTTCTTTGTGACTTTCTGTCTTCACCACCTGTCTAGTGTTGTCAGCAGAGTATGCTGTCAATATATTGTGTTGCTGTCTATCTCATTCCTTAGATCTAGTAGTAATTGTTTTATAAATTTGGGAGTTCCAGTATTAGGTACATATATATTTAGGATTGTGATATTTTCCTGTTGGACAAGGCCTTCTATCATTATGCAATGTCCCTTTCATCTTTTTTAACTGCTGCTACTTTAAAGTTTATTTTGTGTGATATAAGAATAACTACTTCTGCTCACTTTTGGTGTTCATTTGCATGGAACATCTTTTTCCACCCCTTTACTTTCAGTTCATGTGAGTTCTATGTGTTAGATGAGTCTCTTGAAGGCAGCAGATACTTGACTGGTGAATTCTTATCCATTCTGCAATACTGTATGTTTAATATGGAGCATTTAGGTCATTTACATTCAACATTAGTGTTGAGATGCGAGGTACTATTCAATTAATTGTGCTATTTGTTGCCTGAATACCTTGTTTATAAAAATGTATTGTATTTTTGTTTTATAGGTTGATATGGCTGTGTCCCCACCCAATTCTCACCTTGAATTGTAATAATCTCCACAAAGCAAGGGCAGGGCCAGGTGGAGATAATTGAATCAGAGGTGGTTCCCCCATACTGTTCTCATGGTAGTGAGTAAGTCTTATGAGTTCTGATGGTTTTATAAAAAGCAACCCTCCACACAAGCTTTCTCTTGCCTGCTGCCATGTAAGATATAACTTTGCTCCTCCTTGGCTTCTACCGTGATTTTGAGGCCTCCCCAGCCATGTGGAACTGTGAGCCAATTAAACCTCTTTCCTTTATAAATTACCCAGTCTTGAGTAAGTCTTTATTAACAGCATGATAAGAGACTAATACAGTAAACTGGTATCAGGACTGGGGTGCAGATCTAAAGATACCCATTAATGTGGAAGCAACTTTGGAATTGGATAACAGGTGGAGATTGGAATAGTTTGGAGGGCTCAGAAGAAGACAGGAAAATGTGAGAAGGTTTGGAACTTCCTAGAGACTTAGAGAGCTCTGAAGAAGACAGAAATATGTGGGAAAGTTTGGAGCTTCTTAGAGACTTGTTGAATGGCTTTGATCAAAATGCTGATAGTGATATGGACAATAAAGTCCAGGCTGAGGTGGTCTCAGATGGAGGTGAGAAACTTGTAAATTGCAGTAAAGGTCACCCTTTCTATTCAAAGAGACTGGCATTTTGCACCTGCCCTAGAGATCTGTGGAACTTTGAACTTGAGAGAGACGATTTAGGGTATCTGGTAGAAGAACTTTCTAAGCAGCAAAGTGTTCAAGAGGAAGCAGAGTATAAAAGTTCAGGAAATTTGCAGCCTGACAATGTGATAGAAAAGAAAAACCCATTTTCTGGGGAGAAATTCAATCTGGCTGCATAAATTTGCATAAGTAATGAGTCACTGAATGTTAATTCAACAATGGGGAAAATATCTATAGGGCATGTTACAAACCTTCACAGAAGCCCCTCCTATAACAGGCATGGAGGCTTAGTGGAGAAGAATGGTTTTGTGGGTCAGGCACAGGGCTCCCCTGCTCTATGCAGCCTTCAGACATGGTGGCCTATGTCCCAAGTGCTTTAGCTCCAGCTGTAGCTAAAAGGAGCCAACATAAAGCTCAGGTCATTGCTTCAAATGGTGCAAGCCCCACATCTTGGCAGCTTCCACATGTGTTGGTCCTGTGGTGGACAGAAGTCAAAAATTAAGGTTTGGGAACTTCAGCCTAGATTCAGAGGAGGTATGGAAATGCCTGGATGTCCAGGCAAAACTTTGCTCCATATGCAGGGCTCTCATAAAGAACCTCTGCTAGTGCAGAAGGGAAATGTGGGGTCAGAGACCCCACACAGAGTCCCCACTGGGGCACTGCCTCATGGAGTTACAAGAAGAGGGCCACCATCCTCCACACCCCAGAATGGTAGATCCACCAACAGCTTGCACTGTGTGCCTGGAGAAGCTGCAGATGCTCAACACCACCCCATGAAAGCAACCAGGAGACAGGCTTTATCCTGAAAAGCCACAGAGGCAGAGCTGCCCAAGGCCATGGGAGCCCACCTCTTGCATCAGTGTGACCTGGATATGAGACAGGGAGTCAAAGGAGATCATTTTGGAGCTTTAAAATTTGACTGCCCCATTGGACTGTGGACTTGCATGGGGCCTGTAGCTCCTTTGTTTTAGTCAATTTCTCCCAGTTAGAATGGGTTTATTTACTCAATGCCCATACCCTCATTTTATCTAGGAAATAACTGACTTGCTTTTGATTTTACAGACTTATAGGCAGAAGGGACTTGCCTTGTCTCAGGGGGACTTTGGACTGTGAACTTTGGAGTTAATGCTGAAATGGGTTAAGACTTTGGGTGACTGTTGGGAAGGCATGATTGGTTTTTGAACTACGAGGATATGAGATTTGGATCAGGGGTGGAATGATATGGTCTGGCTGTGTCCCCACCCAAATCTTACCTTGAATTGTAATAATCCCCACATGTCAAGGGTGGGGCCAAGTGAAGATAATTGAATCATGGGGGTAGTTTCCCCTATACTGTTCTGATGGTGTCTCATGAGCTCTGATGGTTTTATAAAGGGAAGTTTCCATGCACTCACTCTCTCTTGTATGCAGCCATGTAAAATGTGACTTTGTTCCTACTTGCTTTCCACCATGATTGTGAGGCCTCCCCAGTCATGTGGAGCTGTGAGTTAATTAAACCTCTTTCCTTTATAAATCATCCAGTCTTGAGTATGTCTGTATTAGCAGCATGAGAACAGATGAACACGTAGGTCTTGTGAGATTCATGCTTTAAAGTGGTTCTGTTTTGACATGTTTCCAGAATTTGTTCCAAGATTTAGAGCTCCTTTTAGCAGTTCTTGTAGTGTTGGCTTGGTAATGGTGAATTCTTTCAGCATTTCTTTGTCTGAAAAAGACTATATCTTTCCTTCATTTATGAAGCTTAGTTTCACTGGATACAAAATTCTTGACTAAGTGTTTTGTTTAAAGAGGGTGAAGATAGAGCCCCAATCCTTCTAGCTTGTAAGGCATCTGCTGTTAATCTGATAAGCTTTCCTTTATAGGTTACCTGGTGCTTTTGCCTCACATTTCTCAAAGTGTGTCCTTTATTTCTTGAAGTTGTGATTTTTTAAAATTTATGATATCTATTTCACTGAAGATTTCTCTTCTCATATCTTGTATCTTTTTTTATTTCCTTAAGTTGGACTTCACCTTTCTCTGGTGGCTCCATGATTAGCTTAACAATTGACCTTCTGAATTCTTTTTCTGACAATTCAGGGATTTCTCCTTGTTTTGGATCCATTGGTGGTGAGCTAGGGTGATTTTGGTGGGCTACTAAAGAACCTTGTTTTGTCATATTATCAGAATTGTTTTTCTGGTTCCTTCTCATTTGGGTAGGCTATGTCAGAGGGAAAATCTGGCACTGAAGGCTGCTGTTCAGATTCTTTTGTCCCACGGGGTGCTCCCTTGATGTAGCACTCTCCCCCTTTTTCTAGGGATGGAGCCTCCTGAGAACCAAACTGTAGTGATTATTTCTCTTCTGGAACTAGCCACCCAGTGGGGCTACAGGCTGGCACTGGGAGATGTCTGTACAGAGTCCTTGATGTAAACCATCTTCAGGTCTCTCAGCCATGGACACCAGTACCTGCTCTGGTAGAGGTGGCAGGGGAGTGAAATAAACTCTTTGAGGGTCCTTAGTTGTTTTATTGTACTATTTTTGTGCTGGTTGGCCTCCTGTCAGGGGGTGGTGCTTTCAAGGGAGTATCAGCTGTAGTAATATAGGAGGGATTAGGCAGTGAAAGGGACCCTAGAACTCCCAAGAGAATATAACCTCTGTCTTTAGCTACCAGAGTGGGTAGGGAAGGGCCATCAGGTGGTGGCAAGGTTAGGTGTGTCTGAGCTCAGACTGTCCTTGAGTGGGGCTTGCTGCTGCTTCTGTTGGGGATGAGGGTGTGGTTCCAGGTCAGTGGAGTTATGTTCCCAGGAAGATTTTGGCTGTCTCTGCTATGTCATGCAGGTTATTAGGAAAGTGGGGGAAAGCTAGCAGTTACAGGCCTCATCTAGCTCCCAAACAACCCAAAAGGCCAGTCTCACTTCCAGCACGGCCCACCCCCAAACAGCACCGAGTTTGTTTCCAGGCAGTGGCTGAGCAGGGGTGAGAGCGTGCCCCAAGCTATCAGCCACCTGGCTGAGAAACTGAGCAGGACTTTCACACCTCCCTCTGCCTGTCGAGTCTGCACACCAAATTCACGCCGTCTCCCAAGTTCTGGCCAGAAACTTTGCATTCAGTTGGGATTGTCTGTTGCAAAGTTCAACTGGAGGGTTCCTTCTCCCTGTGGTCGTTTCCTAGTTTTCCGGCAATCCTTTCCAAGGACCCCTGTGAGACAAGGCAGAAGTGGCTTTCCTGGGGACCGAGAGAGCCCACAGAACTTTTCCCGCTGCTTTCTCTACCCATGTATTTCACTTGACTCTCTAAACTGACTCAGCTCCAGGTAAGGTCAGAATCTTCTCATGGGATCTGGACCTTCAGGTTCCCCAGTGAAGGTGTGTGTTCTGAGGCAGCTGATCCCCTCCCCTTTGCCACTTTCACAGTTTGGGCACTCACAGTATCCAGGGTCCTGCAGGAGCAATCCACTTCCTTCAAAGGGTCTGTGGATTCTTTCAGTTTTCTTGATATATTCCTGCAGTAGTTCTTGGAGCCAAAGTTCACAATGTGAGTCTCCACACCCTGCTCTGTCCATCAGAACGGGGAGCTGCAATTTAGTCCTGCCTCCTATCCACCATTTTTTCCCTCCCCTTAACTCTCTTTGACTAGCCCTTTATTCTGGTCCTGCTTACTTTGTCTATTTTTGGTGGTGCCCTGAAATATGTCCTTTTTTAAATATGTAATGACATAGAATGTTTTAATTTCTTTTTGGAGAGAGGACATGTCTTAGGCATATCAAGTCATGTTAGCATAAAGTGGTTCCATTATTTTCCTGTGTTTTTCTAACTGACTGGCAACAACTCCCAGAAAACTGGCCAAGAATACTGGATCAAGCATGACTGAGGAGGGAACTAGAAACTTACAGAAAATATGGGCATTCTGTCTCTGATCTCTTAACTTCAGAGAAGTAGATGTTACAGAATATAAGATAAAAATTTATATTGACTCACTATTACTTTACATACTAATGAAAAGAAAACACTGATTAAACTATGACACATTATTAATTATAAGATGCATTTTCGTTTCAGAGTTAAAATGTATACAAAAGATGTGCAACTCAGAATTAATAAACTACAGTACTGGCTTTTACTCCTTACTGAGCTCCACATTCACTAAAACTGATGTAACACCCAAGGCACCATTTCTTAAATGGATGTGGTACAGGAAGAGGATTTCAACAGGCCAGAATGAATCTTAGCTAGCTCAATGTCCCATCTAGTACTTCTAATCTAGCTGCTTTGAATTAGTTAAGTGCCCACTCATCCACTGATATTTTTGTCTAGAATTCTTTAATTTTTAAAGAATCAACATCTATGCCAAAACTTCACTTAATTCAGCCCATCTACATGAGGAAAGTTTTGGGACTGTTGGTGGATGTATTCAATCACCTGTTGTGATGATGGTCCGTATGAATGGGTATACATATACATCAAACCTCATCTAATTGTATGCTTAAAATATATGCAATTTATTTTATGTCAATTATGTTGTTAAAGCTGTTTATAAAAAGAAATAATATTCAAGACTGGAAGGAAAAAGCAGCCCATATACTCCAATGAACTTCTTTAAGGGATGATAGTCAAGTGCAGAAGACAATCATATCAACAAATATTCACACTGTCATGGGAAGTTTGAAAGAGCACTGGGGAGTCAGCCACTAGCTGGAAGATAATTATCTACATGTGGAATTTGAAGAAGTCAACCTAGAAGAAATGATATCTCTAATGTGACTTGAAGTTAGATGACAGTAGAGGTAAATCACCAAGCAGAAATAAAAAAGAATGAGCCTCTAAAAATTAGTTTTTGTTGGTTGGCTAGCTAACTGCATTGTTAAAAAGAAATTTTTAATCATGCCTACTCCACTATACTTTCTGCTTATAAGAGATGGTCAGTGACAATGTCCCTTTCATACATGTATATATGTGTGTGTGTTTATTTATATATATATAATATAAAAAATATATATATGATATATATGATATATATATCATATATATGATATATATATCATATGTGTTTATTTATATATAAATATATATTTATATATAAATATATATTTATATATATATTTATAATATAACATATAATTATATATATTAAATATATACATATGTAAATATATTATATATAAATAATATATTTATTTTAATATAAATATATAAATATATATAAATATATATTTATATATAAATACATATAAATATATATTTATATAAATATGTATATTTATTGATATATATTATATTAATATATAAATATTATATTAATATATATTATATTACTATATAAACATATATATTTATATATGTTTATATATATAACATATTATATTATATATTGTATATTATATTTATTATATTATATATAATATTATATTATATTATATATATATATATGTATTCATATATGTATTCAATCACCTGACATTGAATCATGACATTCAATACACCTGACATCCGGTGTATTCAATCACCGGACATTGAGCTATATAATATTATATATATATATAATATATATATTATATTATATATAAACATATATATTTATATATTTATATATGTTTATATATATACTTATAATATATATATTATACATATAAATACATATCATAGTATATACATATGGTATATTTACAGCATATATATCTCTCTCCTAGGTGGTATATAACCCCTTTTCTTTTTCCAAATTTTATTAAGTATTTTTTGCTTTACAGATAAAGTGTGCATGATGATGAACTGTATAAAAGCATGAAAGCTAGATGACAACATAACAGAAAATTATTACTATCTAGTGAATTTTGCAATGGAAAATTGAGCAGGTCCATTTGGGCATGCTTCAAGGAGATACCTGATGTTAATTTTAAAGATTACCTTATGACCATGTACTTAAAAGAGAACCTTGGGAAATTTTTTTTGAACTAGGTCCTGCATCTTTCAAAATGTACTATTTTATAATAACACAATTTCTTAAATACTTGAAAGCATATAATATTTATATATAAACCTAGCAACTTGCTAGCAATACTACAGTATGGATTTAGTCACTAATGCTGTATTTAACATGTAAATGTATGATTTCCCTGTAGCTATTCCCTTAGTGTTCTCAAAGTACTTCTGAGCTCCAGCTTCTGTTTACCTTGTTACTGCTGACAGGTCTGAGCATAAATACTGCCTTAGATTCCAAGGGCTGCAGTCACAAAGTATCACAGACTGTGTGGTTTAAAATAATAGAAGTGTATTCTCTCACAGTTATGAAGGCCAAAGTCTAAAATTAAGGTTTCAGAGGGTTATGTTTCCTCTGAAGGCTCTAGGGAAGAATTCTTCCATGTCCTTTCCAGTTTCTGGTGGTTGTCAGTGATCCCTGACATTCCTTGGCTTGTAAATGCATCCCTCTAGTCTCTCCTTCCAGAATCACATGGACTTCTCCCATATGTATGTCTCTGCTTAATCACATGGCCTTTGTATAAGGATACCAGTCAGGATTTAGGGTCTACCCTAATTTAGTATGACCTCATCTTAACTATTTACATCTGCCAAGATCCCATTTCTAAGAAAGATCATTCTGAGGTTCCAGGTGGACATGAATTTTGGAGGAACACTATTCAGTTCAGTAAAGTCTACCTCTGCTCCCCATCCCCCACCAATTTACATTCATCCCACATATAAAATACATTCACTACTTCTCAAAAGTCTTCAGCCATTCTATCATTAACCCTAAATCCAAAATTTTATCTAAATACAAGCATAAAAAGTTCCAAATCGGGCATCTAAATAATTTAAATCAGGTATGGGTGATGGGGTATGGCTCATCCTGGACAAAATTCCTCTTTCTCTGTGAACAAGTGAAACTAGAAAACAAATGATCCACTTCCAAAATACAATGGTGGGATAGGCAGAGGATAGATTTTCCATCTGAAAAGAGAGAAATTGGAAGGAACATAGGGGTCACAGATCTCAAGCAAGCCCCAAATCCAGCATTCCATTATGTTTCAAGGCCCAAGAGTGACGCTACGGTTTGATATTCTGTCCTCTGGGCCCTACAGGGCAGTCCCCGCCGTCTTAATCATTTATTTGGAAGTCATTTTCTCAATCACAGTTTAAAATTACCAGTTTGGCCAGGCACGGTGGCTCACACCTATAATCCAAGCATTTTGAGAGGCTGAGGTGGGTGAATCACTTGAGTTCAGAAGTTCAAGACCAGCCTGAGCAACACAGTGAAACTCCATCTCTACCAAAAATACAAAAATTAGCCAGGCATGGTGGCATGTAGCTGTGGTCTCAGTTTCTCAGGAGGCAGAAGTAGGAGGATCACTTGAGCCTGGGAGATGGAGGTTGCAGTGAGCCAAGACTGTGTGCCACTGAACTCTAGCCTGTGTGACAGAGTGAGACTCTGTCTCAAAAACAATAAGTAAATAAAAACAAAAATACCAATTAGACAAATAATAATGTAATAATGTTTTTAAAGTACTTCATTTGTGTAGTTTTAAATATGATTCACCTGACAGAATCTATATCAATGTAATACAGTCGTATATACCTTCATAAATATGTTATGATTCAAAAAAAGACAGAAAATTACAGAAACACTTGGAAAGTTTAATCTTCTATATGAATAGATTTCTATTATTTTTCAGCACTGTGAGGAAACTTGCAAAAGCCCAAATCTTCCTAATTTAAGCATTTAGTATCTCTTTTCCAAAAAAAAAAAAATCTAATTAATTTCAAAAACACAACAGAAACTTGCTGTAACCTTCTAATATCCTGAGACTATAGGCCTAATTCTGTCGCATAAATCTAAAATAAAATAACAAATTGTTAAAGGCAAATTTAATGAATTTCAGTGTTAATATAAAATATCACTTAAAATTGTGTAAAATCCAATGAAATTGAAAATAATTTACTCATAGTTCTCCTTAGAGGAACTTGGGTCATAAACTAATAAATATTGGTACACTTTATATATTCCTTATAAAGCACAGCTTAATAATAAACAGTATGTACAGTTGAGTTTATGGAGACATTAAATATAGTATATATGTTATTCATAGTCAAATATTTTATATTACTTTTCTTAGAATTTTTTTATTTCTTAGTCTATCTTTATATCTACAAATGAGGCATCCTAACCAAAACATAATAGTTTCATGTCTCTTTTTCCTCCAATGTGTTATATAACTTTTAAAGTGTCATTTAAGTTTAGCTGAATACTTTAGTTCTTTTCCTATCTATGGAAGTTGACTAGCTAATGCCTAAAATTTCTTAACAATATGCTACACTGTCACATAAAGCAATTACTAACTAGTTTGTGTCAAATTGGCATTATTGCTTGACCAGAATACTAGCTGATTAAATGTCATACTGTGACGGTTGATTTGTATGTCAACTTGACTGGGCCAACAGGTACACAGATGTTGGTTCAAACACTATTCTAGGTGTTTTTCTGAGGTTGTTTTGGATGAGAGCACCGATAGACTGAGTAAAGAAATCCAAAAGTGGGTAGCACTCAACCAATTAGTTGAAGGCCTGAATGGAAAAAAAAGGCATACCCTCCCCTGATTAAGGGAGAATTCTTCCTAGCCTGATAGACTTCTTGGTATAAATCTATGAGGTACAAGTACAATTTTGTTACACATTAGTGGTCAAGTCAAGGGTTTTAGAATATCCATCCCTCAAAAAAAAATGCACATTGTACCAAGTAATTTCTCACCATCCATCCCTCTCCACTCACTCACCCTTCCAAGTTTCCACTGTTCATCATTTCACTCTCTACATCTAGTGTGCACATTGTTTAGCACTCCTTTATCAGTAAGAACATGCAATATTTGACTTCCTGTGTCTGACTTGATTCACTTAAAATGATGATCTCCAATTCTATCCATGTTGCTGAAAAAGACATGATTTTATTATTTTTATGGCTGAGTTGTATTCTATTCTGTATGCATACCACATTTTCTTTATCGGGTCATCCACTGATGAACACAAAGGTGGACTCCATCTCTTTGCTATTGGCTATAGTGCTGGTAAACATACAAGTGCAGGCATTTTTTGATATATTGATTTCTTTACCTTTGGGTAGATACACAATAGTGGGATTGCTAGATCAAATGGTAGCTCTAGTTTTAATTCTTTAAGAAATACCTATCCATTTTCCGTAGAGACAGTACTAATTTACATTCCCACCTATGTAAGAGTTCTCTTTTCTCTGTATCCTCACTGATATCTGTTTGTTTTGTTTTTGTCTTTTTAATAATAGTTATTCTTACTGGGGTAAGGTGAGATCTAATTGTGATTTTAATTTGCATTTTTCTGATGATTACTGATATTGAACAATTCTTTGATATACCTTATGGCCACTTCTATGTCTTTTTTTGAAAAGTGTCTGTTTATGTCAGATATGGTTTAGATGTTTGCCCCCTCTAAATCTCATGTTGAAATATGATTCCCAGTGTTGGAAGTGGGGCCTAGTAGAAAGTAATTGAATCATTGGGGTAGATCCCTCATGAATGGTTTAGCACCATACTAAACCATTTATGGTTAGCACCATGCCCTTAGTGATAAGTGAGTTCTCACATTGAATCCACCCAAGATCTGATTGTTTAAAAGTATGCGGCACCTCCCCACCAGCTTACTTCTGCTCTCACCATATAAGACACCTGCTCCTCCTTTGCCTTCTGCATGATTGTAAGTTTCCTGAGGTCTTTAACAGAAGCCAAGCAGATATTGATGCCATGTTTGTGCAGCCTGAAGAAGCATAAACTAATTAAACCTCCTTTATTTATAAATTACTGAACAAAGTGCTCATATTCACAGCTGGGAGACCTGAAGACAGATCACATCACAGGACTCTTTGTAGACTTCCCCAGCATCAGCCCAGAGCCTGGTAAACCCACTGGGTGGCTGGACCCAGAAGGGCAAAAACAATCATTATAGTCTGGCTCTCAGGAAGCCCCACCCATAGGAGAAGGGGGAGAGTGCCACATCAAGCAGTTACCCCACGGAACAAAAGTATCTGAATAGCAGTCCCTGAGTTCCAGATGTTTGCACTGAAACAGTCTCCCTAAATAAGAAGGAACTAGAAAAGTAATTCTGGTAATATGACAAAACAAGATTCTGTAGTACGCCCAAAAGATAACACTAGCTCTTCAGCAATGAATCCAAACCAAGAAGATATCTCTGAATTGCCAGATAAAGAAATCAGAAGGTTGATTACTGAACTACTCAAATGCTTTTCCTGTGTTTATTTAGATGCTCATATAATTTATGTCCTTAATTCTGTTTATGTGATGTATCACATATATTGATTTGCAAATATTGAACCACCCTTGCATCCTTGGTATAGTACTCATTTGATCATAGTGTATTATCTTTTTGATTGTGCTATTTGATTTGATTGCTAGTATTTGCTGATGATTTTTGCATCTATGTTGATAAGGAATATTGGTCAATAGTTTTCTTTTTTTGTTGTGCTTTTTTCTGGTTTTGGTATTAGGGTAATACTGGTTTCATAGAATGCGTTAGAGAGAATTTTTTCTCCTCAACATTTCAGAACAGTTTCAGGAGGATTTCTGCAAATTGTGAGAGAAAGAAATCCACTTTCAATTTTCCCAGCAGCATTTATTGACAAGCATGTCCTTACCTCAGGGTATGTTTTCATGGGCTTTGTCAAAGATCAGTTCACTTTAAATATATGGCTTTATTATAGGTACTCTATTCTGTTCCAATAACCTATGTGTCAATTTTCATACCAGTACCACGCTATTTTGATTACTACAACTTTATCATATAATTTAAACTCAGATAATGTAATGGCTCCAGCTGTGTTCTTTTTGCTTAGGATTGCTTGGCTGTTCAGGTTCCTTTTTGCTTCCATAGAAATTTAAAAATTGTTTTTGCTAATTCTGTGAAAAAAAAATGACATTTCTTGAAGTATTTGAAGTATTTTGATAGTAATTGCATTGAATCTGTAGATTGCTTTGGGCAATAAAGTCTTTTTAATACTATTAATACTCGGGTCAGTGAGCATGGGATGTTTTTCCATTTGTGTCATCTATGATATTTTTCTTTATGTTTTATAGTTTTCTTTATAGAAACCATTCACCTCCTTGGTTAAACATATTTCAGAAATTTTAAATTTTTTGTAGCTATTGTACATGAGATTGCCTTCTTGATTTGGTTTTCATCTTGATCATTATCTGTATATAGAAATTGGATTGATTTATGTATCTTGATTGTGTAGCCTACAACTTTATTAAATTCATTTATCAAATAAGAGTTTTTTAGAGGAGTCTTTAAGTTTTTCTAGATATAAGATTGTATAATCAGCAAACAGGAATAATTTGACTTCCTGTTTTCCAATTTGGATGCCTTTTATTTCTCTTTACAGAATTCATTAAGAAAAATCATTAAACAAATAAGGAACAACAACAACAACACACCCTGAAGAGAATGTGATTTTTGATTCACTATATTATATTATTTTAGATGTCAAGTTTTCAACAGAAAACTATAAGACATGCAAAGAAGCAAGAAAGGATAGTACATATACCATGCCAGATGGTGGAGGAGAAGCAACCAATTGAAACTATCCCTGAGAAACCCAAAATGCTGGACTAACTGGACAAATACATTAAATCAGCTATTTTAAATATGTTCAAAAACTTAAAAGAAACTATGGCCAAGGAATGAAGGAAAGTATAAGAACAATGTCTCCTCAAATAGAGAATATCAATAAAGAAATAAAAATTGTTTTTTAAAAAGAATTAAATAAAAATTCTGAAGATAAAAAGTATAATCACTGAAATTAAATAATCATTAGAGAGACTCAGCACTACCTCTGAACAGGCAGAAGAACAAACCTGTGAACTTGAAGACAGGTCAGTTAATATTCAATCCAAGGGCCAGATTTTTTTTTTTTTTTTTTTTTTTTTTTTTTTTTTTTTTTTTATATTGTCACACTGTTAAACAGGCGGTGGGGGGGGGGGTTTTGTTTTTTTGTGTACTTTTGCCCATCCCAACCCCCCTGTTTTAATATTTTTTTAAATATAAAAAAAAAAAAAAAAAAAAAAAAAAAAAAAAAAAAAAAAAAATCTGGCCCTTGGATTGAATATTA
>CAUYNN010001485.1:0-26630 GCA_963574175.1 Chiropotes sagulatus
GGTATTTTCATTTCCAATTATGCATGGTAATCAAGCACAGGAGAAATGTTTTATACATAATTACTTCTTTGTAGACTAATATTCCTCACCCAAGTATAACACAGGTGTTAATGCATTAACTTATGCTTATAAAAGTTTTTACTGAAAATAATAAAATTGCTGACAGATTATTTCTATATAAGAAAAATATAACAGAGTATGAATATTGTTTTTCAGATACAAAGACTAAAAGTTTATTTAGAAATGAGTAAATATGGCTGGGCGTGGTGGCTCACGCCTCTAATCCCAGCACTTTGGAAGGCTGAGACAGGTAGATCACCTGAGGTCAGGAGTTTAAGATCAGCCTGGCTAACTTGGTGAAACCCATCTCTACTAAAAATATAAAAATTAGCTGGGCATGGTGGTGTTTGCCTGTAGGCCCAACTACTCAGGAGACTGAGAGAGGAGAATTGCTTGAACCTGGTGGGGGGTGGAGGTTGCAGTGAGCCGAGATCATGCCACTATACTCCAGCCTGGGTGACAGAGTGAGATTCTGTCTCATTAAATAAATAAACGAGTAGGCCAGGCGTGGTGGCTCACGCCTGTAATCCCAGCACTTTGGGAGGCCAAGGCGGGTGGATCACCTGAGGTTGGGAGTTCGAGACCAGCCTGACCAACATGGGGAAACCCCATCTCTATTAAAAATTCAAAATTAGCCAAATGTGGTGGCACATACCTATAATCCCAGCTACTCGGGAGGCTGAGGCAGGAGAATCACTTCAACCTGGGAGGTGGAGGTTGTGGTGAGTCGTGATTATGCCATTGTACTCCAGCCTGGGCAACGAGAGCAAAGCTCTGTCTTAAATAAATAAATAAATAAAATGAGTAAATAAAATTTTTAGTTTCTAGCATTTACATATTTGTATTTTTCCAGTTGTTCAAATGATGCATATGTTTTGCAGAAAATGTGAAATATTTAGGGAAACAGAAAGCAAGGAAAAATACAGATCTCTTTTTAAAATTTTATTTCTTGAGATGGCGTCTGGCTCTGTCTCCTAGGATGAAGTGCAGTGGCATGATCACAGCTCACTGCAGCCTTGACCTCACTGGCCCAAGTGATCCTCCTACCTCAGGCTGCTGAGTAGCTGGGACTAGAGTCATGTGCCACCATGCTTGGCTAATTTTTTTTTTGTATTTTTTATAGGGACAGGGTTTCCTCATATTGCTCAGGCTGGTCTCCAATTTCTGGGCTCAAGTGATCCTGCCTTGGCCTCCCAAAGTGCTGGGATTATAGGTGTGAGCCACCATGCCCAGCCAGATACTTTCTTTGTGGCCGTTTTTTACACAGATATGGCAAAGGGACAATTGGAGTAATAGTTTTAGATTTTGTGGCTGGCCTTGGGGAAAAGAGGTCTGGTTTTTGTGACTCTTCTTGGGAAAGAGGGATTCTAGTTTTTATAGCTAGCCTCAGAGGAGCATGGGACTGAGTGACAGGAGGGCAGGAGGTCAGAGAAACACTTTGGTTTCTGAGGTTGCTGTGACGCCTCCATTTTGGGGTATGGTTTTTGTGTCTAAACAAAGGTAAATACTCATCTTTCTTGTGGGAGAGAGTCTGCAATTTTGGTACATAGTATGCAGAGAGTGCCTATGTAAATAGTCTTCAGTGAAAACCTGGGTTGTGAATCTCTAATAGACTTCCCTGAACAGAAACATTGTCTTTGTATCTATTTTTTTGTTGTTGCTGGAGAAAGAAGCATGCTTGATGTGGCCTTCCATCAGAGCAAAAGAATGTAAGAAACCTCTGCATGGCATGAATATTTTCCATCTCTACCTGTGTCTTTTTCTCTTGTTGGTCCTGTCATATGTCATTTTGCTGTAGTAAACCTTAGCTCTGAATACAACCAGATGTTAAGTCCTGTGGATCCTCCCAGCAAATCACTGAAAATATGGGTGGTCTTGGGAAACCCTGAAACAATACCAAAGGCAGAAACCATAAAATAAATGATCTTCTTTTCTTTCCTTTCCTTCCTTTCTCTCTTTCTCTCTCTCTCTCTTTCTCTCTTTCTTTCTTTCTTCTTTCCTTTCGAGATAGAGTCCCACTCTGTTGCCCAGGCTAGAGTGCAGTGGTACAATCTTGGCTCACTGCAACCTTTGCCTCCCGGGTTCAAGAGATTCTTTTGCCTCAGCCTCCCGAGTAGCTGGGATTATAGGCATGAGGCACCATGCCTGGCTAATTTTTGTATTTTTAGTAGAGACTGGGTTTCATCATGTTGGCCAGACTGGTCTCAAACTCCTGACCTCAGGTGATCCGCCTCCCTCAGCCTTCTAAAGTGCTGGGGTCAAAATGATTTTTTTAAAACATGAAATTTTAAAACTCCTTTGAAAAATGAAGAGCAGATAGGGAAAAATTGCTTTTACTAAATATGACTGATAAAAGGTTAATATTCTTAGTGTATGTATAATTCATATAAACCTATAAGAGAAAGATAAATGTGCATATAGAAATATGGACTAACATCAAGAATAATTTGTAAGAGAAGATATGAAAAGAGCAGATTTAAAAGATGATTAATTTCAGAAATCATTAAATAAGTACAAATTAAAATGACAGTGACATGCAAATTTTTAACTGTCAAGTTTGCAGCAAACCAAAACCCCATAAACCCAAGAGATTATGTTTAGGGTTGTGTGTATATATACATATATATGTATACACACACACACACACACACACACACACACATGTAATATTATATCTACCCTTTTTGGTGGTCAATTTAATAATGTATTAAGAATTTTAAGGAATTTGTAATGTGAACATAGCTAGGCCACTTTAAATTGGAAGCAAGTTCTTTGCTTCCCTTTGTCCATCTCCAAAAACTCTGAAAGCATTAAAGACTAATTTTTACCTTTACTACTTGAAGAGAAGTCTCTGGGAAGATTCTATAGTCCAGGCCACAGAAACTTCTAAACTTCTCTCCAGACATTTCTTTTACTTTTCAGAGTTGCTTATTGGAAACTGTTAAAAAAAAAATCAAATCATAAAACAAGTTATCTTTCACATACATATCTGCTCCCACATTTCTTCCAAACTGCCTCTTCCTTTCCTTTCTATTCCTCCCAGTTAAATATCTAAAATATTCTGTGGAATAAGGCTTAATATATTTTTGTGTCAAGAGGCTCTTGGCATTTACAGTCTAACACTGCAACACCCCACTGTCTTCACCCACCCCTTGCATATTTTCTTTGCTGTGACAATTATAATTCTCCTGAAGTACCTATGAAGGTGTTTGATCAACCAACCTAGATGGGCACACTTTGCCAGTTTTCCCCAGGAAGGGATGCATTTTTATTTATTTATTTATTTATTTAAAATTTTTAAAATTTACTTTTAAAAATTTTGTTTATTATACTTTAAGTTCTGGGGTACTTGTGCAGAACATGCAGGTTTGTTACATAGGTATACACGGACCATGGTGGTTTGCTGCATCCATTACCCCATCATCTACGTTAGGTATTTATCCTAATGCAAAGGGATGCGTTTTTCTTATTTGCATTAAGGTCTTCCTTTTGGTCAGTCTTCTCTCTAGGAGAATCACATCACCAACATTGAGAAATTCCAGGAATCTTTCGGGTTTGTGAGCATTCGTATATTGAATAGTAATTTGCAGTGATCATTTCCCCTGAAGTTTCTGGTTCAGTCCCTTCTTATCCTCTGGACGATTAACTTCGGGATGGGCGGTTGAAGAAGCCTGAACATCTAAGAAGTTTTTTCCTTTGGCTTGTTTACTTTGGTTGTGAATTCTATAACTTTAGATTGATTTATAAAATCTATAAATTGGTGCCGTTTTGCACCCTTCCACATACCAATTCCTAGTGATTTTCAAATCCTAAAATTTGAAAAGCAATTCTTTGCACATTTTAAGTTGATATTTTAAAGTTATCATCGCTTATGTAAATTTTATACTGTAAACTAAGGTGAGAGTAAGAGCTGGGATATGTTAGGAATCTGCTTTCCTTTGCATAGTAGAAGGTTTATCGTGAAGAAAGGCTTATTTATAGGTTGATCAATTGTAGGAAAGAATACCTATGGAAGTTGAAAATCTGGAAATTGATTTATTGAAACAATTCATGTATCTCTTAGGCAAGTATTTTTTCCCTTTTTATCAGACGGGGTCTTACTGTGTTGCCCAGGTTGGAGTCCAGGGGTGCAATCAAAGCTCATTGCAGCCTTGACCTGCTGGGCTCAAGTGATCCTCCTGCCTCAGCCTCCTGAGTAGCTGGGACCACAGGCATGCACCATCATTCCCAGATAACTTTTTTATATTTTGTTTTTATTTTGGCAGAGATGGCATCTTGCCATGTTGCCCAGATTGGTCTCAAACTCCAGGGCCCAAGCGATACTCCCACCTTGGCCTTCCAAAGTGTTGGTATTACAGGCATGAGTCACCTCACTCAGCCTTAGGGAAGTCTTTCCATATTCCAGTTTTGAAGATTGCCACTAAACGGACAGTAAAAACAGTCTACCCTGAAATAGACATCCTAGTTGTTGATAGTGTGAACTCATTCAAAACTCACGCTGCCTCTGATGCCTGGCATCTTTATTGGGCAGGACTGGTTGGGTTTTGCTGCAGTACAAATTAGCCCAATCTCAGTGGTTCATTACAATAAAAACATCTTTCTTACCTATGTAGCTACACTATTTAAAATTTGTGGGCTCTAAGGGGAGGAGAGGCCTGGAGGATTTTATGGGGTGTTTTTAAAGGTCAGAGTTGGAACTGGCTTTTATTATTTTTGCCTGTGTTTCATTGGCAAGATACCAGTCATTTGACTCCAACATAATTGCAAGAGAAGCTGGAAAACGTAGAAAGAACAGTGAGATTTGGGATTGGCACTGACGGTTGTGACATGCTTTAACCATGATTCCAAACCATTTTTTCTGGCCTTTTTGTACCATACTTTCTGTAAATTTCTCAAGTTTTAATTAAAATAGTAGTGTTAGTTGGGGGTGGTTGCTCATACCTGTAATCCCAGCACTTTGAGAGGCTGAGGCGGGCAGATCATGTGGTCAGGAGATAGAGACCATCCTGGCTAACACGGTGAAACCCCATCTGTACCAAAAATACAAAAAATTAGCCAGATATGGTGGCACATGCCTGTAGTGCCAGCTACTCAGGAGGCTGAGGCAGAGGCGGGAGAATTGCTCGAACCTGGGAGGCGGAGATTGCGCCACTGAACTCCAGTCTGGGCGACAGAGCGAGATGCCATCTCAAAAAAAAAAAAAAAGCAGGTTATTATATAATATCTAGCACATTAGAGTTTTTTGAACAAAATAGTGCATTATTTACCTACCTATGTATGTATGCAGCTACCCACTTGTCTATCTGAGAGGATTTATACCCAAAACACTACCAATTACTACCTTTAAATGATTACAAAATAAATTTCAATTTTGTCAATTTTCTTTAGCTCTATTTTCTTAATTTTTTTGTATTGATTTTTTTTTTTTTTTTTGAGACAGAATCTAGCTCTGTCACCCAGGCTGGAGGGCAGTGGCACGATCCCATCTCACTGCAACCTCCACCTCCTGGGTTTGAGCAATTCTTCTGTTTCAGCCTCCCAATAGCTGGGACTACAGGCATGTGCCATCACACCTGGCTAATTTTTGTATTTTTAGTAGAGGCTGGGTTTCACCTTGTTGGCCAGGATGGTCTCAAACTCCTGGCCTCAGGTGATTCTCCCACCTCGGTGCCCTAAAGTGCTGGGATTACAGGCATGAGCCACCACGCCTGGCTCTTGAATTGTTTATATAAAGAGAAAACATGGAAATTAATTGCAAAAACTGAGGATTTTTTTTCCTGTTTTTACTGTGTCTTGTTTATTTACTTTCTTAATGTAACAGAGGCTTCAGAAAATTAATATTAATTAGTTGAATTGGAAGGTGAATTCTTGTTTTATTTTTTATTTTGCATAAACATTTGATGCTGAAAATTCATGTCCTCTCTGCCTCCAGAGATTTCAGAGAAAGAAAACTAATTAAAAATTATCATCTTGATGTGATTCTTTTGTGAGTAGCGGTGTTAAAGAGGAATAAAGTGGATGATGATGAGAGAGTAATTAATCTGTAATTATTTCAGTACATACTCATGAATTTCCATGATGAACAGAATTGAAGCCTCCTTGAGTCTGTGAAGATCTTTTACTCTCCTTTTCCACAAACCTCATTTCTTATTTCCCATGAACTTGGAAATTGAAACAATCATTGCCTGGTGACTCCCAAATTATAATTTCCCTGGAATTTCTTCTAGCGGATACTAATTTTCCAGGTGCCTTCCTCTCCTAAAATTTCCTATGAAACTGTATTGTTAGGAACAGAGCTTCTTCTATGACTTCTGACACATGCTGGAAAGAAAACATCATGCTAACTATTACAGATAAAGCTTCAGCAGATTAAGAGAGAATGCTTTGAAGAGAGGCCCATTTTCTGCCTTCTCACACATAAGTTCTGGTGGTTAAGTTCTCTGTAAATCATCAAATTTAAAAAATTATTTTGGTGTATATCACAGGTTTCTGTTTCATATTGCCATTTGAGCAGTTTGTTTTGTGACTTGTCCTTAAAATTTTTTTTTTAATCTCAGTAGTTGGCTAGTATGGGTGGGAAGGGATGCCATGATTCCTGTCACAGATGAGCCACTTGTGTGGGCATCTGTCAATTATCCCTGCTTTGGTGTTGCTCAAGTTTATTTGTGTCATGGAAACCCTAGAGCCAAGTACCAGGGGAGTCCTACCAAGCAGCTTTGGCAAGCATAGAATTGATGGCAGCTTCATTATAATTATACTTCTTTGCATGGGTGACCAGCTGTATCATCATAATAGCTTTCCATACTAGAGGCCAAAAAGACAGAGAGATATACAAGCTGCTCAATATATTTCAACAAATTACATTACAATTTATGCCTCTTCCAACTGTTTTATGCCTTGTAATCATTCCCTACTCCCACCCAGCCCATCAGTTCTTTCACAAATAGGCAAAATACGGCTCTAGATATCCTTTTTAAGTATAGTGCATTAAGAAGTGATTTTTTTCCTGTTCCTTAGAATAATCATATGTTTATCTTTTCTTGTTTTCAAACAAGAAGTTATTTGCTTTAATAGATCGTGTGACTATATAATACATGTATGATAATGATGATAATAACAATTGCAGGCCAGGTGCTGTGGTTCATGCCTATAATCCCAGCACTTTCGGAGGCTGAGGCCGACAGATCACCTAAGATCAGGAGTTCAGGACCAGCCTGGCCAACATGCTGAAACCCCGTCTCTACAAAAAACATTAAAAAATTAGCTGGGTGTGGTGGCACATGCCTGTAATCTCGGCTACTTGGGAGGCTGAGGCAGAAGAATCACTTGAACCCAGGAGGCAGAGGTTGTAGTGAGCCGAGATTGAGCCATTGCAGTGAGCTGAGATTGTGCCTCTGCACTCCAGCCTGGGCAACAGAGCTAGACTCTGTCTCAAAAAAAAAATTATATATATATATATGTGTGTGTGTGTGTGTGTGTGTGTGTATAAAATAAAAATAAAAATAATAATTGCAGACATTTAGTGAGCATTTACTTTATGCCAGGGAGTGTACTAAACACTTTATATACAACATTTCATTTAAAACTTGCAAACTCTATGAGACAGGTGCTTCACATGAGGAAAGCGAAGCTTTGAGAAATGGAGTTACCTCACGCAATGTCACTCAGGTTGTACGTGGTAGAGCAGGGAGTTGAATCCAGGCAGTCTGACTCTCAACGATTTAAAACTCACTCATTGATTTTGACTTAAATATCTCCTAGAAGTCCTTTCTGATAAAATTTCATTACCTGGTATTAAATGAATTCAGTTTAAAAGTTTTTGCTTCATTAAATGGCCAACTATTACATGAAACGATATTCAACACCATTAGTCATCAGTGAGATGCAAATTAAAACCAAAACAAGAAACCATTATACACCCATTCGAACAGCTAACATTAAAAAATGAACAATTCCTATATTTTTAGGATGTGGAACATACGGAACTCTTATACAATGTGGTACAAGCATTTTAGAAATCTGTTTTGGCAGTTTCTTAAAAAGCTATACATACACTTACCATATAACTCAGCCATTCCACTAAGTATTTACACAAGAGAAATGAAGACATGTTCTCACAAAGATTTGTACACAAATGTTCATAGCATCTTGATTCACTGTAGCCTAAAAACCAACTCAATGTCCGTCAACAGCTGAATGTGTATAAACAAAAGTGGTCTATTCATACAGTAGCGTATACTCATAAAAATGCAACAACATGGATGAATCTCAGAATCATTATGCTTAAGGAGAGAAGCCAGACACAAAAGTACATACTGTTTTTCATTTATATAAAATTCTAGATAATGAAAATTAAATTATAGCGACAGAAAGCAGAGCAGTGGATATCAGAAGCTGAAAATTGAGGAAGAGGTAGTTTGCAAAGGGCAGGGGAAAGTTTTAGGTGATGGAAAGTTCTTTCTTGATTGTGAAGGTGATTTCACAGGTGTATACATCTGTCAAAATTTACTTAATTGTATAATTCATTGTATTTATAGAAATAATATATAGTCTATCATATAAATTATATATAATGTATTATATATATTGTTATTTATATAACATAATTTATTTATATAATGTATATACTCTGTGCATGTGTGTGTGTATTTTTCTTAGAAACAGGGTATTGCTCTGTCACTCAGGCTGGAATGCAGTTATGTGATCATGACTTACTGTAACCTTGAACTCCTGGGTTCAAGTGATCCCCCCATCTCAGCTTCTCAAGTGGGCAGGGCCACAGGCATGCCACCATGCCTGGATAAAAATATTATAATTTATTATATATTATTATTATTATATGTAAGTCATTCTTCAATAAAGTTAATTAGGTGCTGGATGCAGTGGCTCATGCCTGTAGCCTCAGCTACTCAGGTAGCTCAGGTGAGAGGATTGCTTGAGCCCAGAAGGTCAAGGTTACAGTGAACTATGTTCCTGCCACTGCACTCCAACCTGGGCAACAAAGGCCAGACCTTGTCTCTAAATAAATAAATAAATAAATGAAGTTGATTATAAGACATCTAAAGTACAGTAGAAAATCAAAACAAAATTTCTGCCATAAACATTTTTATACCTGTGTCTTAGCATACTTGTAGAATGTGTCTGTGAATTAAATTCTGCCAACAGGAAAACTTAATTAAAGGTTATTTTCCTGGCAAATAAATTCCCATTTCTATCCAAAAGGCCAATAAAAAGTTTTCAGTGAAATGTTAAAAAAAAAAAAAAAGATTTTAAAATATTATAGAAAATATCAATTGCTCTCCTAAAAGATTGTTATTGATTGACATTCCACAATATATGAAAGTGTCCATTTCACCCCACTTTTGCCAGTATTGAATAGTTAGTTATCTTTTAAATGTTTGCCAATCTGATGAGACTTTTTTTTTTTTCTTTGTGAGAGTCTTGCTCTGTCACCCAGGCTGGAGTGCAGTGGCTTGATCTTGGCTCACTGCAACCTCTGCCTCCCAGGTTCAAGTGATTCTCCTGCCTCAGCCTCCCGAGTAGCTGGGACTACAGGCACATACCAGCGCGCCTGGCTAATTTTTTGTATTTTTAGTAGAGCACTCCATCCTGGGCGACAGAGCTGCCATTAGTGAGTAGTCAAATTCCTACATACAGAATCTGAGGATCAACTGTAATTCCTCTGTAATGCTGCTGCCATGTGTACAATGAGTCAGTAAAAGCTTCAGAGTGGAAATATTTATCAAATCATTGCAGGGGGCTATATAGCAGGAGAGACACAGAATGATACTTCACCCTGTTCATGAATGTAATATAATTTATTAATTTATTAATTTTTAAAATCAAAGTTTTAGGTATACTTAGTTTTAAAAGTTCAGAAGTTCTACAGTGTTAATTATGAAAAAGAATAACCCTTGGGCCTTTCTGCCCCTTCCTTTTGCCCAGAAACAACAAATTTCAATTCTTTTGCTATTTCTTTTGTTTTTTACTGCCAAATTGCTAAATAACCTGATGATAATGTTATTGATTCTTTTGTTTTGTTTTTAGGCACTATAAAGACTAGCTTTCAGGCTGGGCTCAGTGTCTCATGCCTGTAATCCCAGCATTTTGGGAGGCCTAGGCAGGTGGATTACCTGAGGTCACAAGTTTGAGACCAGCCTAGCCAACATGGTGAAACCCTGTCTCTACTAAAAATACAAAAATTAGCTGGGCATCGTGTTGGGCACCTGTAGTAGCTACTTGGGAGGCTGAGGCAGGAGAATCACTTGAACCAGGAGGTGAAGGTTGCAGTGAGCAGAGATTGCACCACTGCACTCCAGCCTGGACTACAGAGTGAGACTCTGTCTCCATAAAACACACACACACACACACACACACACACACACACACACACACACAACTAGCTTTCTTTCACTACCATTTGAACAAATATTCATGCACTTTACATCCTTCCAAATCTTAATTTTTAAAAAATTTTCCACCCAACTCATGCAGACAAATCATAAATTTTGTTACATCACTATTCAGTATTTACATTATTATACTGTTTCATTGAACTAAAATCTGGACTAAGAAAGCCTCCATACTCACATACTTGAGTTTTTACCTAAAACCCACAACCAAATTTAGTAGGTAAGCACACTGAAAACCTAACTTAGGAATATACTTCAATAACAAAGTTGCTGACTCTCGGGCGGGTGTGCTGCCTGTAGTCCCAGCACTTTGGGAGGCCGAGGCACGCAGATTACTTGAGGTCAGAAGTTCAAGACCAGCCTGGCCAACATGGTGAAACCATGTCTCCACAAAAATACAAAGCCAGGCATGATGGCGGCTGCCTGTAATCCCAGCTACTCGGGAGGCTGAGGTAGGAGAATCATTTGAACCTGGGAGGTGGAGGTTGCAGTGAGCTGAGATCGTGCCACTGCACTCCAGCTTGGCTGACAGAGCAAGACTGCATCTCAAAAAAATAATAATAAACAATTGCTGACTCTCAGTCAGTCCCAGCAGCCGGACCTCAAAGGCTTACAGGCCACCAGCTGTTCAGACCGTGTTCTGATAAGGCAAACGCTGAGCTGTAACTCACTCAGTTGGCTGTTTCTCTACCTTGCTTCTGCTCCCTGAACATCGCTTTCCTTTTTCTTTTTTTGTTTTTTGTTTTTTATTGAGATGGAGTCTTGCTTTGTCACCCAGGCTGGAGTGCAGTGGTGCAATCTTGACTCACTGCAACCTCTACCTCCTGGGTTTATGCAATTCTCCTGCCTCAGCTTCCTGAGTAACTGGGATTACAGGCATGTGCCACCATGCCTAGCTAATTTTTGTATTTTTGGTAGAGATGGAGTTTCACCATGTTGGCCAGGCTGGTCTCGAACTCCTGACCTCAGGTGATCTGCCTACCTTGGCCTCCCAAAGTGCTAGGATTACAGGTGTGAGCCACTGCGTCTGGCTGAGCTTCCAGTATTCTTTACTAGAGCTGTGTGGTCTGTGGACTCCCATGCTAAGAATCATTGTAGTCCTTGTGATCTGTTTCAAGCTTATAATGGTATATGTGAAAATTTATGAAAATTAGTAATCAATTATCTTGAAATATTTTCTGTGTTTTGCCAGATATGGAGAATATAAAGCCATTGGAAGGTGTAAAAATTCTGGATTTAACAAGGTTTGTATTGGTTTATCTATGTTTTAGTGATTGGGTTTTTCCCTTTCCTCAAAAACATTTGATTTTTTGAATTATGAGAGGAACTGATATGCTTATGTTGAAATTTTCGAGAAGAAAATAAGAAAAGAAAAATTCCCGGCTGGGTGCAGTGGCTCATGCCTGTAATCCCAGCACTCTGGGAGGCTAAGGTGGGCAGATCACTTGAGGTTAGGAGTTCAAGACCAGCCTGGCCAACATGGTGAAACTCTGTCTCTACTAAAAATACAAAAATTATCCAGCCATAGTAGTGGGTGCCTGTAGTCCCAGCTGCTTTGGAGGCTGAGGTAGGAGAATCACTTGAACCATGAAGGTGGAGGTTGCAGTGAGCTGAGATCTTACCATTGCACTCCAGGCTGGGTGAAAGAGCAAGACTCTGTCTCAAAAAAAAAAAAAAAAGCCTTTTCACGTGTTCACAAGATGGCGCTGAAAGTAAAGAAAGAAGCTTCTGCCCCTCCTAAAGCCGAAGCCAAAGCGAAGGCTTTAAAGGCCAAGAAGACAGTGTTGAAAGGTATCCACAGCCACAGAAAAAAGAAGATCCGCACGTCACTCACCTTCAGGGGGCCCAAGACACTGCAACTCCAGAGGCAGCCCAAATATTCTTGGAAGAGTGCTCCCAGGAGAAACAAGCTGGACCACTATGCTATCAAGTTTCCACTGACCACTGAGTCTGCAATGAAGAAGATAGAAGACAACAACACACTTGTGTTCATTGTGGATGTTAAAGCCAACAAGACTAGATCAAACAGGCTGTGAAGAAGCTCTATGACACTGATGTGGCCAAGGTCAACACCCTGATTCGGCCTGATGGAGAGAAGGCGGCACATGTTCGACTGGATCCTGATTATGATTCTTTGGATGTTGCCAACAAAATTGGGATCATCTAAACTGAGTCCAGCTGGCTAATTCTAAATATATATATTTCTTTTCACCATAAAAAAGAGAAAAATTCCTGTAATATCATTCTAAGAGATAATTAGTGTAGTATTTGTCTTTTCCCAATGTATATTTATGTGTAATCTTAAGAAACAAAAATTGGAACCATATTGAAATTACAGTTTTACCCACATTTTAAACACAATGTTATATTTTAAATATTTTCCTATGTTATTCAAAATTCAACAAAACATAAGATAGCATTATAGCGATGTCACATAAATTACGTAATCATCCTCTAGTCTTTCACTGTTATAAACTAGGCTTCTTCATACACAAATGTTTCCCTCAGTTTTGATTTCTTCCTCAGGATAAAATTCTAGAAAAAGAATTCTAGGATCAAAGGGGATATATATTTTTAAAGCTCCTATTACATATGTCCAAATCGCAGTTTTAACTGTTTTGACTCTTACTAGCATTACATGAGCTTGTCTGTGTTGATGGGTTGTTAAGAAAATAATTAATATAAAAATTTTCACAATGGTAATTAATTTATTTATCATTGTTAACATTGTAGAGTCCTGGCAGGACCTTTTGCTACTATGAATTTAGGAGATCTTGGAGCAGAAGTTATAAAAGTGGAGAGACCAGGTAAAGCTATTTCTCTCTTTAAAAAATAGAAACAAGCTAATCAATATTTTAAAATAATTCTCTAAGTACACAGGTTTAGTGTACCTGTAGGTGGGATAAGGAGGAATCAAAATGAAATGATTGTCTTTTTCTTCTCCATTTTTTGTTTCCCTGTGAACTAACACTAATGATCTCTTTTTACTCTTTATGTGTGCTAAGTGTTAAGGCTCAAACCATTTTCTTCTTTGTACCTGAAGGCTTTTGTTAGAAGCTGAGGCCAGGTGCAGTGGTTCACACCTGTAATCCCACCACTCTGAGAGGCCAAGGAGGGAAGATCACTTGAGGTCAGGAGTTCAAGACCAGCCTGGCCAATATGATGAAACCTCGTCTCTACTAAAAGTGCAAGAAAAAATTAGCCAGGCATGGTGGCGGACACCTGTAATCCCAGCTACTTGGGAGGCTGAAGCAAGAGAATCACTTGAACCTGGGAGGTGAGGTTGCAGTGAGCTGAGATTGTGCCGCTGCACTCTAATCTGGACAACAGAGCAAGACTCCATTTCAAAAAAAAAAAAAAGAAGTGGAGATACAGCATATTACAATGATGATAACAACACCTACAATGCCAGGCACAGTTCTCAATGCTTTGCTTGTGCTTATTTAATCTTTGCAACAACCCTATGGGCTGATGGTATTATTCATAATTTATAAAGCAGAAAATGGAGGCACACAGAGATGTAAAGCAACTTATTTAGGGGCACACAGCCAATAAGGAATATTCAGACCCTTAGCCCTGATCCTGGCCTTCCTTAGCCCCCACCTCGCTTTACCATTGAGGCTGATATTAACCTGGGCCTGCTCACCCTCCCTCACTGTGGGATAAAGATAAGGCCAGGAGAAAGGAGGATACAAGTGAAGAAATAGGGTACAGAAGAAAGAGAGAAGGAAAAAAAATCAAATTCCTGAAAAAAAGAACCCAAGGCCAGGTGCAGCAGCTCATGCCTGTAATCCTAGCAATGTAGGAGGCCAAGGCAGGCGGATAACTTAAGGTCAGGAGTTTGAGACCAGCCTGGCCAACATGGTGAAACCCCATCTTTACTAAAAATACAAAAATGAGGCAGGTGTGGTAGCAGACACCTGTAGTCCCAGCTACTTGGGAAGCTGAGGCAGGAGAATTGCTTGAACTTGGGAGGTGGAGTTTTCAGTGAGCTGAGATCATGCCACTGCACTCAAGCCTGTGTGACAGAGTGAGACCATGTCCAAAAACAAACAAACAAAAAAACCCCAAATACTCTAACCTAAGTCATTCTTTTCTATTTTTTTAATTTGTTTTTATTTTTTCCCTCGGTCACCCAGGCTGGAGTGCAGTGGTGTGATCATAGCTCACCGTAGCCTCTAACCACTGGGCTTGAGCAATTCTCCCACCTCAGCCTCCTGAATAGCTAGGACTTCAGGCATGTCATGCCCAGCTATAATAATAAAACTTTTTTTTTTTCTTCATTGGAGAGACAGGGTCTTGCTATGTTGTTTGGGTTAGTCTTGAACTCCAGTCTCAGCCTTTCAGAATGCTGGGATTACAGGTGTGACCTACCACTCCTAGCCATAAAAGAAACATTTCCCCATTTTATAATTTTAAAGATTTTGGAGGGAGAAACACCTAAGCTTAGATCAATTTTTTGCTTTTATGTTTTTCCTGTGACATCTGTCCTGTTCTATCTTCCTCCTTTGTTCACCAAATATATTCTGTGTACAAAATTCTCACTTTTATTTGGTATCCTCTTAGCATTTTGGTGTTACTGAAAAAGTTGCTAAGAAAAGCATCGTTGGTCAGGTGTGGCGGCTTATGCCTGTAGTCCTAACATTTTGGGAGGCCAAGGTGGGCAGATCACCTGAGGTCAGGAGTTCAAGATCAACCTGGACAACATGGTGAAACCCCATCTCTACGAAAAGTACAAAAATTCGTGGGGCGTGGTGGTGGACACCTATAATCCCGACTACTTGAGAGGCTGAGGCAGGAGAATTGCTTGAACCTGGGAGGCAGAGGTTGCAGTGAGCTGAGACCACATCATTGCACCCCAGCCTGGGCAACAAGAGCCAAACTCCATCTTGGAAAGGAAAGTGTCATTGTTATATGCCCTTTCTCTCCAATAAGCACTTAAAGGGCACAGTCCATGTTTTTTAATGTCTGCTACATCATCCTATAAACAGCTGGTTTTATTTTATTTTATTTTTCTGAGACAGAGCTCCTGTTATCCAGGCTGGATGCCATCATGTGATCATGATTTATTGTAGCCACGACCTCCCGGGCTCAAGCAATCCTCCCCTTAGCTGGGACCATAGTTGTGTGAAACCGTGCCTGGCTAATTTTTTTTTTTTTTTGAGGCCGAGTCTCAGTCTGTCTGTGAGCCACCACACCCAGCCTTATTAATTTTTTTTTTTTTTTTTTTGGTAAAAATGGAGTCTTCCTATGTTGCCCAGGCTGGTCTTGAACTCCTGGGCTCAAATGATCCTTCAACCTCAGCCTCCCAAAGTGCTGATATTACAGGTGTGGGTGAGCCACCACACCTGGCCTGTGGAGCTGCTTTTATCCTCTATCCTGTGAATTATGTCTGTCTTGTGTGTGTGTTTTAAGTAAATGAGTTGCTTTTGCTTTTTTCCTTTCAAAAGAAAAAAACGTCTGTTTTTCTTGTTCAATTTTAATGGGTAAAGTCTAATGGCTAATAAATTGGTTATGTCATTTAAATGATTAGGGTTTAAAACTTTATCCCACATTCACAAATTCTCTCTTTTTGGAAGTCTAGTGATAAATAGCTATGTAATAATTTGTTTTATCTGTACTCTCTGATAGTTGCTTTTTGTGCAAAGAAAACATTTTTTCTGTAATTCTGTAGTGTTGTCTTTGAATCAGACATGAATACAGTTCAGAATTACTTGAAGTAGATATCCATCATAAAATACCCCATGTTTTTATGCTGTTAGATTTGTAATCCCACACCTGTAATCCCAGCATTTTGGGAGTCTGAAGCGGGTGGATTGCTTGAGGCCAGAAGTTTGAGACCAGCTGGCCAATGTGGTAAAACCCTATCTCTACTAAAAATACACAAATTAGCCAGGCGTGGTGGTGCATCCCTGTAATCCCTGCTACTGGGGTGGCTGGAGGCAGGAAAATTACCTGAACCCAGGAGGTGGAGTTTGCAGTGAACAGAGATCGCACCTTTGCACTCCAGCCTAGGCAACAGAGTGAGACTCCATCTCAAAAAATCCCCCAAAGATTAATAGCTCATATTATTATTTTCAGGAGCTGGTGATGATACACGAACTTGGGGGCCACCTTTCGTGGGGACAGAAAGTACATATTATCTCAGTGTTAACCGAAATAAAAAAGTAAGAGTATCATTCCCTTTTTTGCTTTCTTTGAATAATTCTCTTGTAACAGCAAAACTGATGATATCATTGTAGCTTGTTTTTTCTTCCTTTTATTTTATTTTTTTAAAGATATAACTAACATTTCAAATAAATTAAACTTCCATTCATTTACCATTCACAGAGTAAAAACAATGAGCTTTTTACTACTCTTATCTACCAAGTATCAGAACATTTCATAAGAATTTATAATGGAAATAATTTTATGAAAGAGAAAAATCATTTTATAGCTTACATTTGTTATTCTTTTAGGGAATAATTGTCTAACACTCAGTATTATAATTGAAAAACTTCTCCTATGATCCTTGTTAGTATATATCCTCATGATAAATAGAATCAGTAAGATGATTTAAATATTTCCTCATGCATAAAATAAATTTAAAAAGATCTATGATATGAATGGCTTTCTTGTCAGCAATAAGAAGAACTTTTATGACCAACCTCAGTGGCTCATGCCCATAATCCTAGCACTTTGGGAGGCTGAAGCAGGAGGATTGCCTGAGGTCAGGAGTTTGAGACCAGCCTGGCCAACATGGTGAAACCCCAAAACCCCATCTCTACTAAAAATAGAAAAATTAGCTGGGCGTGGTGGTGGGTGCCTGTAATCCCAGCTACTGGGGAGGCTGAGGAAGGAGAATCGCTTGAACCCTGAAGGCAGAGGTTGCCATTAGCCAAGATTGTGCCACTGCAGTCCAGCCTGGGTGACAGAGCAAGACTCTGTCTGAAAAAAAAAAAAGAAAAGCTTTTATGATAGCATTTTAATATACTTATTATATTATTATTTTTTACTTTTTATTTTAGATTCAGGTGATACATGTGCATGTTTGCCACTGCATAATGGTGGGGTTTGGGCTTCTTGTGTACCGGTCACTGAAATAATATATATATATTTTAATTTTTAGAGTATTGCTGTTAATATCAAGGATCCAAAAGGGGTGAAAATCATCAAAGAGGTACAGTATGCTATATAGAAGGCATCCCACCATCTAGGTTATAATTAGGGATTGCAACATCAGAGAAAAAGTATTTTATAACTTAATTTTATGGATGAGCTGTATATTTGCAATAAATACCTTTTAAGTATTTATCTTGATTTGTATACTTCTTTGTAAGTATAATGTGCTTTAAATTTCTTGTATATTGTGTGTAATTATGGTGCTAGCTACTATTGACTGAGTGCCTACTCTGCATCAAATCCTGGGCTTGGACACTTTGCTTACATTATCTCCTCTAATCTTCAGAATTTGCCTTGTAAATGAAGTATTGAAATCTCATTTACATAAAAGGGAATTGAGTTTCCTGGGGCCTAAGTGATACTCCAAGATTACCCAGCTGATACGGGGAAAAGCTGACATTTGGATGTGGGTCACATCACTGGAGAGTCCAATCTTTCTATAACCCTTACTCAGATAACCAATATATCCAAACCTATCTCAGCATCTTTCTTTGAGTAGCTGGAAGGCACAGTGGTTAAATTAAGGTTGGATACCTTTGCATGTAATTTGAATCCTGCCTTCTGTACTTACTGTACTACTATATGACCTCAGACAAGTTACATAATTTCTTTGTGTTTCTGTTTCTTCATCAGTAAGTTGGAGGCAATAATAATACCTACTTTCTTTCTTTCTTTTGTTTTTTTTGAGACAGAGTCTTACTCTGTTGCCCAGGCTGGAGTGCAGTGGCACAATCTCAGCTCACTGCAACCTCTGGTTCAAGCGATTTTCCTGCTTCAGGTTCAAGCGATTTTCCTGCTTCAGCCTCCTGAGTAGCTGGGATTAGAGGTGTGTGCTATCAAGCCTGGCTAAGTTTTGTATTTTTAGGAGACATAGGGTTTCGCCATGTTGGACAGGCTGGTCTCAAACTTCCAACCTCAGGTGATCCGCCTGCCTCAGCCTCCCAAAGTGCTGGGATTACAGGCGTGAGCCACTGTGCCCAGCCTTTTTTTTGATACAGAGTCTCTCTCCGTTGCCCAGGCTAGAGGGCAATGGCATGATCTTGGCTCAGTGCAACCTCCCTCTCCCAGGTTCAACCAATTCTCTTGCCTCAGCCTCCAGAGTAGCTGGGATTACAGGCATGTACCACCATGCCTGGCTAATTTTTGTATTTTTAGTAGAGATGGGGGTTTCATCATGTTGGCCAGGCTGGCTGGTCTCAAACTCCTGACCTCAAGTGATCTGCCTACCTTAGCTTCCCAAAGTATTAGAATTTACAGGTGTGAGCCACTGTCCCCAGCCTAATAGTTCCTACTCTCTAAGATTTTTGTTAGAATTGAGTTAGTCTGTGTGAAATGTGTAGATGAGTGCTTGCCACAGTCAGCACTCATTAAGTTTTAGCTGTTATTATTTTATATGCTCCTGATGTTGGATTCATCGTGTGGGATAAAACTTGTTTGCCATACTTGTTAAGGTTTACAGTTGAATCTAATAGATGTACAGTATTCTTCTGTATTCGGGGGATTGGTTCTACTAGAACCTCCACATATACCAAAATCTGTGAATATTCAAATCCCGCAGTCGGCCCTATGGAACCTGCTTATACAAAAAATTGGCTCTCAGTGTACATGGGTTTTGCATCTGGTGAATACTGTATTTTCCATCCAGGTTTGGTTGAAAAAAATCCGCCTAGGGGTGGACTTGCACAGTTCAAACCCCTGTTGTTCAGGGGCCAATTGTATTTATGTCTATTTGGTTAGAGAATCAAATCTCAAACTTTATTTTTTATTTCCTTACATATGTATGTATGTATGTATGTATGTATTTTGAGACAGAGTTTTGCTCTATTACCCAGGCTGGAGTGCAATGACAAGATCTCGGCTTACTGCAACCTCTGCCTCCTGGGTTCAAGAAATTCTCCTATCTCAGCCTCCTGAGTAGCTGGGGCTACAGGCACACACCACCACACCTGGCTGATTTTTGTATGTTTAGTAGAGATGGGGTTTCACCATATTGGTCAGGCTGGTCTTGAACTCCTAACTTCAGGTGATCACCTGCCTCAGCCTCCCAAAGTGCTGGAATTACAGGCATGAGCCACCGCACCCGGCCTCAAACTTTACTTTTTACCAAAGCATCAACTTAACTTCAGTTGCTCTGCTGCTGCTTTCAGCTCTCTATCTTGGTCATTGAAAGATAATCTTTAATTATTAAGAACAGAATCAGGGACCATCCTTTTTGGTTCTGCTGGATCAATGCAGCCAATTTAGAATTTTCGTTTACTACATGTATTTTGAACCCAAAGCTTGAAAATCATCCTGATTTTACCACCTTGCTTTTCCATATCTTTCCTGTAGCATAACTTAGGTTTGTTCATTTTTGTTTTTCTTTTGAAACTCAGTTTGATTTTTCTAAATTGTTCTCTACTCATGTTGACCTCTGTTTTCCTACAGTGACTACCCTCACCTTGGAGCCAACTCTCATTGTCTTCATTTTCAGGCCCCCTTTAAAAAAATCTTCTCCTCATTAGTTATTGTTATTATTATTTTTTAATCTGGGAGCTTGTTCTACCTTTAATACTTCTCTTTGTGTCTTGTGTTTCTTGGTTCCATCTTCGGTGTTCATAGTCTTGGTTCTTTGCTTCCATTTCAGAGCATTCTGGTAATTTATGATGAGTAGTTGAGGTTTCAGATTTGATTGAATGCTTCACATTTCTTTCTTTCTTTTTTTTTTTGAGATGGAGTCTCACTCTGTTGCCCAGGCTGGAGTGCAGTGGTGCCATCTTGGCTCACTGCAACCTCCGCCTCACAGGTTTAAACAATTCTCAGCCTCCCTAGTAGCTGGGATTACAGGCTTATGACACCACGCCCGGCTGATTTTTTTGTATTTTTAGTAGAGATGGGTTTCACCATCTTGGCCAGGCTGGTCTTGAATTCCTGACCTCGTGATCCACCCGCCTCGGCCTCCCAAAGTGCTGGGATTACAGGCGTGAGCCACCATGCTCGGCCCACTAATTTAGGGCTAGATTTATAATTCTGAGCAAAATAAATGAATTGCTGTTACTTCCTTCCTACTCTGTCCTTTATCAGTTTGTAACAGTTTAAAATTATGTTTCATTCTAGGCTTGATTTCTCTTCGTCTGATTTGTAAATATGTTTAAAAATTTTAAGTACATTTAAACTCATTAAATATAAATAGGTTGTCTGGGGACATTATTTATGTCTATTGCTTTTATTTTTTGTTCATTTTATTTTATTTTATTTTTGGATACGTTTCACTCTGTCACCCAGGCTGGAGTGCAGTGGCACAATCTCAGCTCACTGCAGTCCCTACCTCTTGAGTTCAAGTGATTGTCCTGCCTCAGCCTCCTGAGTAGCTGGGATTGGGTGTGCGCTACCACACCTGGCTAACTTTTGTATTTTTAGTAGGCAAGGGGTTTCACCATATTGGCCAGGCTGGTCTCAAACTCTGGCCTCAAGTGATCTGCCCGCCTCGGCCACCCAAAATGCTGGGATTACAGGCGTGAACCACCATGGCCGTCCAATTGCTTTTAGGTATTATACAATTCATAAGTTATGTATTTTACTATCTAAAGGAAAATTTTTTTTTCCCTAGTCTTTCGTATTTCTAGTATAGATTTCTCTTCTGACTTTAAAAGTAGCACAAAAACCCCTCTCTATTTAGGCCTTGGTGGCTATGATTGCTAATATAATGAGTCTAGTTTATAGAAACATTTCCAAAATATTATACAAGGCAATCAGCTGGATATATGAGAGCTTCAAAAAGTATGACTCCTTTGTCAACTAGGCTAAGCAAAAACAGGTTGTGTGAAAACCAAAACTCTGCTTAGAAAATCTATATGGAACTTAGTATTATTGTGGCAATATGATTTGATAACTTTTGATCATGTGTTATCCAATATTTTAGACAATTTTCTATGTTGATTAGTTGACAGTCACAATATTATTATTATGGGCATGTGTTATCGTCAGCAGAGCAATGCACGAGTTTCATTTTCCTATAACATTTTGTTATAAAAAATTAAAACATTCAGAAAAGTTGAAAGAATAATGAACTCTCATTTATCCTATGCCTAGATGAAACAATATTAGCATTTTGCTATCTAGCGTGCAGTTTCTTTTCCTTAGAGATAGTAGGAGTGTTTTTTTTTTTTTTTTTTTTTGAGACACTGTCACTCTGTTGCCCAGGCTGGACCGAAGTTGGCTCACTGCAGCCTCCACCTTCTGGGCTCAAGCAATGCTCTTGCTTCAGCCTCTTGTGTAGCTGGGACTATAGGCATGTGCCACCATGCTTGGCTAACTTTTAAATTTTTTATAGACACAAGGCCTTGCTATGTTGCCCAGGCTTGTCTCAAACTCCAGACCTCAAGTTATCTGCCCTGCTTAGCCTCCCAAAGTGTTGGGATTACAGGCTGAGCCACTGTGCCCGGCCAATTATTGTGATTTTTTTTTTTTTTTGAGGTGGAGTCTTGCTTTGTTGCCCAGGCTGGAGTGCAGTGCAATCGTGGCTCACTGCAACCTCCACCTCCTAGGTTCAAGCAATTCTGCCTAAGCCTCCTGAGTAGCTGGGATTACAGGCATATGCCACAATGTCTGGTGAATTTATTTTTGTATTTTAGTAGAGACAGGGTTTCACCATGTTGGCCAGGCTGGTCTGGAACTCCTGACCTCAAGTGATCCGCCCGCCTTGCCCTCCTAAACTGCTGGGATTACAGGCGTAAGCCACCGTGTCCCGCTTTAAAAAAAAATTTTTTTTTTTCTTCTTCGAGACAGGGTCTCACTCTGTCACCCAGGCTGCAGTGCAGTGGCGCCATCTCGGCTCACTGCAACCTCCACCTACTGGGTTCAAGTGATTCTCCTGAGTCAGCCTCCAGAGTAGGTAGAATAACAGGTATGCGCTGCCACACCCAGCTACTTTTTGTATTTTTAGTAGAGACAGGCTTTTGCCATGTTGGCCAGTCTGGTCTTGAACTCCTGACCTCAAGTGATCTGCCCACCTTGGCCTCCCAAAAGTGCTGGGATTACAGGTATGAGCCACTGTTCCTGGCCTAGTTTGCTACTGTTAACTTCCAAGTTCCCTCTTACAGAACCTCTAAAAAAGCTGAATCCAAGAGTTTAAATATAGACTAGATACAGAGAGAAGTACTGGCATACACATTCCTTATGGAGAAGCTAGTGTGTTTTAAATCTTTTGGCGTTTAAATATTTAAGTCGGTTTTTCTGACATATCACAGCATTTTCAGAGTAGCTTATTTGAATAACACCAGTTTATTTTCTTTTTAGCTCAACGGTTGTTGAAAGTTTTTTTTTTTTCAGTTTTTTTTTTGTTTTAGTATTTAATTTTTAATGATGTCCATATCTTGTTGACATTTTGATGGCTATTTTATATATTTGTGTGTGTGTGTGTGTGTGTGTGTGTGTGTGTGTGTGAGAGAGAGAGAGAGAGAGAGAGAGAGAGAGATGGGGTCTCCCTCTGTTATCCAGGCTAGAGTACAGTGTTGTGATCATATTAAACATAATAGTGTGCCGCAGCCTCAAACTCCTGGGCTAAAGAGATCCCCCTGCCTCAGCCTTTCAGTTAGCTGGAGCTACAGGCACATAGCACTGTGATAAGTTAGTTTTTTATTTTTTTGTAGAGATGGGGGTCTCAGTATGTTGCCCAGGCTGGTCTGAAACTTCTGGCCTCAGGCAGTCCTCTTGCCTCAGCACCCCAAAGCTCTGAAATTACAGGCTTGAGCCATCTGTCCCAGCCTATATATTAATGTAAATGAAATAAATTTTAACTGAAGTTCCAAGGTTTTTGTTTATACTGCATTATAACATCACTTTTTGCTTACTGATATTCCATAAACGTTTTTTTCATGTCATTTAGTCTTTTTTGTTGCATGATTTTTACTGACAATCATGTACTATTACCTACTACATGTATAATTATATACTTTATTTGACTAATACCTAATTCTGAAAATGTCATGTTTCTTCTGGAATTTTAGAATTTTGAACGAACAAAGCAAATCTAAGGCAACTCCATGCACCATTTTTATTCCTTTGAAGAAATTTCTAGCATTCAAATTGTTTAGATCAATGTGGATGAGTATTTTTTTTTTTTGAGACAGAATCTCGTTCTGTTGTCAGGCGCCAGGCTGGAGCGCAGTGGCGTGATCTCGGCTCACTGCAACCTCCACCTCCCAGGTTCAAGCAGTTCTCCTGCCTCAGCTTCCCGAGTAGCTGGGAGTACAGGCACGCACCACCACACCCAGCTAATTTTTGAATTTTAGGAGAGATGGTGTTTCACCATGTTGGCCAGGATGGTGTTGATGTCTTGACCTTGTGATCTGCCCGCCTCAGCCTCCCAAAGTGCTAGGATTACAGGTGTGAGCCACCGCGGCCGGCTGTGTATGAGTATTTTTAGAGCTTTTGACCTGGTTGTTAGTTTGCTGCAGAATTTTACCAGTTTATTCTGATGCCAGGGGTGTGTGCAAATGTGCCTGTCTTCATACCATCTCCAATGTTAGTTATTACCTAGGGAACCTTTGCAAGCAGTGTGAAATGTGATAGCAACTTTGTCCTAGTTTCATGACTTGACTTCTAAAATTAAAAAAAAAAATGCATCAATTGGTTGTGGATACTTCTTTTGTGTACTGTATGCTTTGCCTTTTATTCTTATATTCTGATATGACATTATTGATATATAAGGCTTGTTCATTTATTTATGGACATTAAATATTGGCAGTAAGCAATATTATGCTAGTGTTTTTCCACTTTATTTTTGTTTTGTTTTGAGACTGAGTTTCGCTCTTGTCGCCCAGGCTGGAGTGCAATGGCGCAATCTCAGGTCACTGCAACCTCCGTCTCTCGGGTTCAAGTGATTCTCCTGCCTCAGCCCCCGAGTAGCCGGGATTACATGTGCCTGTCACCACACCCAGCTAATTTTTATATTCTTAATAGAGACAGGGTTTCACCGTGTTGCTGAACAGGCTGCTTTTTATGAGTTTTTCCTGCATTCTAAGACGTGAAGACCTGTGGAGGAGTTCTGGGTTGACAGATGATTCTTTATTTTCTTTCCTAGGAAGCTTTTCAGATGCTGATCTTGCGGATGGCGTTCCTGGTGGAGAAGGTAGAGTTACCTTGTTTTCTGTGTCTTTTGTCTCTCCATCCCATGATGCCCACCTTCTCTGCAGAATCACTGTAGGGTCTAAACCCTCAGCTCTCCGTGAACTCACGGTGAAATGTTCGGCCATCTCTGTGGGGACTCTGCCCATTTGCTGAGGCTTCAAGGGTGTAGGAAGTAAAGGCTTCCCTGTAGAGGTTTGGTCCCTGGGAGAAGAGCTCAGGGCCCTGGCAGCTGGCCCGCTTTCCTGAGGGACGGGGCCTGCTGAATGGACCCTTCTCACCACCTCCTCACCCATCTGTTCACCTGTGTGTTCTTGCAAGTAGCTAATGTGCTTTCAGCTTTGTTTCATTAGGTTGTTTTCTGTAATTTAAGGCATATGAATACTAAAGCCCTGAGAATAAAGTGATAATGCCTGGGAATGCGGGTTCTCAGCGGACCCCTAGAGTGTAACAGGTAGCACACCAGCTCTGTAGCCGACGAACATGAAGCCCCGTGACAAGCGGGACCCCAGCTCTGTACCTGAGTAACACACACCCATAGAGCTTAATAGGCAGGACCCCCACTCTGTAGCTGTGTAACACATACCCATAGGGTGTAACAGGCAGGACCCCAGCTCTGTAGCTGTGTAACACACACACATAGAGTGTAACAGGCAGGACCCCAGCTCTGTAGCTGTGTAACACACACCCGTACAGTGTAACAGGCAGGACCCCAGCTCTGTAGCTGTGTAACACGCACCCGTAGAGTGTAACAGGCAGGACCCCAGCTCTGTAGCTGTGTAACACGCACCCATAGAGTGTAACAGGCAGGACCCCAGCTCTGTAGCTGTGTAACATGCAGCCCTATAGCTTGTAGGAAGCAGGAACCCAGCTCTGTAGCTGTGTAACACACACCCCATAGAGTGTAAGAAGCAGGACCCCAGCCTCTCTCCGGTCCTGGCTGTCAATTTCTCTTTGACCTCAAGTCTTCCCGGTGCAGATTGTCAGCAGACATTGCTTTTGTCTTGCAGGAACAGCAGGTGGTCATGGCGGAGGAAGCCAGGGGAAAGAAGGGGAGCAGGGTAGGTGCCCCTGGTTTCTGCCTTCTTTCTTCTTGTCTCTCCCACGTGGTGTTGAGAAGGGGAAGCAGAATGCCTGAGAGCTGACAGGCTGCATGGGCATCGGCCTCCTGAAGCTACTGACGGGAGGCACGGGTGTTCTGTGCCAAGCACTCCCCTGATGATACAGCCACACAGGTCCCCCCAGCAAACCAGCCCTGCTCCAGGTGCCAAGTGAGCCAGATTTTAGATTCGGTCAGCTGCCCCCACGATGCCCTGGCTGGCGATCTGACCCCCACACCTACGCTCAGCCTTGTCCTTGTGATTAGCGGGGCTCCCACACTCATCCTAAGGATGGGAAACTTGAGACGTTGTATCCTGGGTTGCACTTGGTCCTCGAGAACGTCAGTGACCAGGTGGGAGGTGGAGGTGTGAGTTGCTGCCACCCTGGCTATAAGAGGCGATGTGTTCTCTGTGGCAGTGCCGGGGAGGTATCTCCTGTGTCCTTTTTCATGCCCCTTTCCCTTAGATGCGACAGGAACATAATGACAGAATTGCCTTTATACCTGTAAAGAAAAAAATGAGGTGAGAAGGAGACAGAGAGAAAGAAGTAGGCAGAATAAAAGGAAGGAAGGAGGGAAGGAAAGATGGAAGGAGGAATGGAGACAAGGAAGAAGGTGGGAGGGAGGGAAAGGAAGGAAGAAAGGAAGGAGGGAGAAAGGGAGGGAGGGAAAGAAGGAAGGAAGAAAGAAGGAAGGAAGGAAAATGGAGGGATGGAGGGAAAGAAGGAAGGAAGTAAAAAAAGGTAGGGAAGGAAGGAAAGAGGGAGGGAGGGAAAGAAGGAAGTCGGAAA
>CAUYNN010001486.1:0-44627 GCA_963574175.1 Chiropotes sagulatus
GAGGCAACACAACATATCTACAACCATCTGATCTTTGACAAACCTGACAAAAACAAGCAATGGGGAAACGATTCCCTGTTTAATAAATGGTGTTGGGAAAACTGGCTAGTCATGTGCAGAAAGCAGAAACTGGACCCCTTCCTGACATCTTACACTAAAATTAACTCCAGATGGATTAAAGACTTAAACATAAGACCTAACACCATAAAAACTCTAGAAGAAAATCTAGGCAAAACCGTCCAGGACATAGGCATAGGCAAGGACTTCATGACTGAAGCAAAAAAAACAAATGGGACAAATAGACAAATGGGACCTAATTAAACTCCAGAGCTTCCGTACAGCAAAAGAAACGTTACAGCGAACTGGCAACCAACAGAATGGGAAAAAATTTTTGCAATCTACCTATCTGACAAAGGGCTAATATCCAGAATCTACAAAGAACTAAAACAGATTTAGAAGAAAGAAAACAAACAAACCCATTCAAAAGTGGGTGAAGGATATGAACAGACACTTTTCAAAAGAAGACATATATGAAGCCAACAAACATATGAAAAAATGCTCGTCATCACCGGCCATTAGAGAAATGCAAATCAAAACCACATTGAGATACCATCTCATGCCAGTTAGAATGGAGATCATTAAAAAATCCGGAGACAACAGATGCTGGAGAGGATGTGGAGAAATGGGGATGCTTTTACACTATTGATGGGAGTGTAAATTAGTTCAACCATTGTGGAAGACAGTGTGACGGTTCCTCAGGGAACTAGAAATAGAAATTCCATTTGACCCAGCAATCCCATTACTGAGTATATACCCAAAGGACTATAAATCGTTCTATTATAAAGACACATGCACATGCATGTTCATTGCGGCACTGCTTACAATAGCAAAGACCTGGAACCAACCCAAATGCCCATCAGTGATAGACTGGACAAAGAAAATGTGGCGCATATACACCATGGAATACTATGCAACCATAAAAAAACGATGAGTTTGTGTCCTTTGCAGGGACATGGATGAACCTGGAAACCACCATTCTCAGCAAACTGACACAAGAACAGAAAATCAAACACTGCATGTTCTCACTCACAGGCAGGTGTTGAACAATGAGAACACTTGGACACAAAGAGGGGAGCATCACACACTGGGGTCCGTTGAGGGGGCTATGGGAGGGATAGGGAGAGGGAAGGTGGGGGACGGATAACGTGGGGAGAAATGTCAGGTATAGGTGATGGGGGGATGAAGGCAGCAAATCACCTTGCCATGAACGTACCTATGCAACAATCTTGCATGATCTTCACATGTACCCCAGAATCTAAAGCACAATTTAAAAAAAGAAAAAAAAGAAAGACCCTACCCTATTCAGAGCACTCAGGACATGGAGAGCCCAGTTGATATAGTCTACACAGGAAAGCCAATCAGAACTGATAATTTCTGCGAGTTCTTGCAATCCTTAGAAATGATAACAACAATCATGTATAGTATTTATCATATGCACTAGTCATTAGCACTTTATTTCTTTGATCTCTCTACCACCACTGTCTGTGGTGGGTATTTTCTCTCTGTCTAATAAATGTGGAAACTGAGGCTCAAAGAATTCCAATAATTTGCCCAATGTCGTCACATAGCTAGTAAGTACCACGTACTGGTTTAAAACTCCATTCTGTCTACTGTCAAAGCTAGTGTGTTCTTAGTATATCCTACTGCATACAAAGTACCCATCATTGTGCTTGGTACATAGCAAGGTTCAGAAAATAGCAGCTAGGCAGGTAATATTATTAATGATTATAAGAAAAGACTTGCCTCTTACTATCACTGCATGCTATTTGCTGTGCTAAGCCCTTTATATACATTACCTCAGTTAATCTTCACAGCCATCGATAGATGTTTCCAAAGGAAAGCTTCCCTTGCTGCTGGAGAAATGCACAAACTTTGACCAAAGGCTACATGTTAGCCATGAGAATACCCTTCTTGGATCTCCGTCTGCAGGGCGGGTAATTGACAACAGCTCCAGAGGTTGCACTCTGAAATCTCATCAGTGCCTTTGCTCCTAGGTCACACTTTCCATCAGCTGCTCCCAGGCCGGTGACTGAGTGCAACAGGGACACTAAGTCAGGCCTTTTCCTGGGAAATGCAAGATTGCTTTGACAGGCAACTTTGGCCCAAAGCCTTCAGTGGGGAGGTCAAACTCTTCTTAGAACTGTGCTTCAGTTAAACATGTTTCCACCCAAACTTTCCTCCTTTCTTCTCTCCTTCATTTGCTGTCTGACCTGTGTTTACAAACTGATGACTCTCCCAGTTCCCTCCTTGGTTTTGCTCTCAGGCATTTTCCCTAAATATTGCTTCTAAAATATTCTTGCGAATTTAATCCTGTGTTGGTGCCTGTCTCTGCTTCTAGGCAGACCCCACTAACAGAGATCCTAGCAGTCTCACTGAATTGTAATCTTAAATGTAGTACTATTGACAATTATTGAGTGTCTATTATTTACCAAGTTGCTATAAAAATTAAAAAAAAAAACTATTATGAACCTAAATTCAAGTCACCTTCAATCTAGCAATAAGTTGTGTATGTACAAAGATACCCTGTTAGCTGGTTACGTCATGCTCCAGAAGGAGAGACCACACTGGGAGGTCAGACTCTATCCTTTTATGTTTTACGCTATTATCGGTGGGAATTCCATGTACGTTCCCTGGCAATGCGTTTCTTTGAAAATTTGGTTCTGAATTCAATATCAAACTGTGGATTTTTTTTTGAATCCTAAGTACAAATGGCTTGGCAGGAAGAAAAAAATGAGCCAGCTGTCTTTGTCCAACAGTTTAAAAAATGTATTTTCCAAGCATCCCATTCTTTCCACTGTTTCTTCTTTTTTTCCAAAAAAGACCCCACTCCTTTTCACAAAATGTGTTTGCACTCAGGAAGTCTTCCTTTCCTCTAGGCAGAGAAGTCAGCAACAAAGTCACTGGTCTAAAGCATTCTTTTAATTTATGCAACAGACTAGTATGGTACATCCCCCTACGCCACTCCACTTTCCAAAAACAAGGATCTCCTAAAAGTGTCTTATGCTTATATTTGATCAGCTTTAGTTTCTTTCCTCATAATAAATTTTGGGGTATATGTAAAATATGTAAAGAAACAGAGACACACAGAGAGAAATAATTTAGTTGCTTTTGTTGTCAGGTATGAAACGTCTTGCACAAGTTAAAGAATTAAGAAATGAAAGACAATTCCGATTTTCTACCATTTTCTTATTTAAGGCTGTTATGGACTTTTGTTAAGCCATGAAGTCCTAAAAAACAACAACCTTTTTTTTTTTTTTTTTAAGCAAGCATGAAGTGTGTAGCAACTAATAAATCACTCAGGAGATATGATGATGAGTATAGAGATAGATCGTGAATTCCAGTTATGCTTAGTTTACTGAGTGATTCAAGTGATTTATCACCTTTGGCATGTTGGTATGTTATTGAGAAAAAAAAAAAAAACCTTTTCAAACTATTACCTGAAGGAAACAGGGAGTCTCCAAAGTTTTCAGGTTTTTTCAACTAGCCGGAGGCTCCTGCTTGCACTGAAAATAGTCTATACTTTTTGTTTTCTGGGTTTGTTTCTCTGTTTGTTTGTTTAGAGACAGGGTTTTGCCATGTTGCCCAGGCTGATCTCAGACTCCTGGGCTCCTGGGCTCAAGCCATCCACCCACCTCAGCCTCCCAAAGTCCTGGGATTACAGGTATAAGCCACCATGTCCAGCCTTAGTCGGTACAATTTAAACAAGAGGTTAGTGGAGAAAGTCTCTGCTTTTCAAAGGGTCTCTAAACTATGCGGCCAGATGTCTTCAGTTATTATACTTGTATCATCTCACTGATCCTGAGAATCCCAGCATATACTCTGACAAGAACTCAATAAAACATCAATTCCAAGTCATCTCCTCATCAAGCTTAATTTATCAGCATCCTCCATCAACCGCCTGGCAGAAATTCCCACCAGAAATCATTCCCGACACCAATGTAGCTGAGGGGCAGAATCCTCTCTACCTTACATTTCAGATACCCCCGAATAATTGCTCTTGTTTGAGAAAAACGCTTAACAAAAAGTAGAAGAAAAATAAGAAGGTATCCAAGACTCAGTAAAATGAGTGAAATAGCCATTTCTAGTCAATTTTATATAAACTTTATTAGGGCTCAAGAAGAGTCTATTCTTTTTATAGAGCTGTGTGTCCCTTCTCTGTCGCTTTTCACTATCTTGATGGAAAATTTAGCCCAATTTATTTTAGATATGCTGTTCTTATCTTCCTTTGATGTAGCTCCTTGGAAATTAATGCAAAAATCCTCAACAAAATACTAGCAAACCAAATTCAACAATACATTAGAAAGAACATTTATCATGACTAAGTAGAATTTATCCCTAGACTGCAAGGATGGTTCAACATATGCAAATCCATCAATGTGATACATCATAACAACAAAATAAAGGATGAAAAAAAAGATCATTTCACTTGATGCCAAAAAAGCATTTGATATCATAAAATGTACTTCATGATAAACATCCTCAGAAAGCTGGAGATAGAAGGAACATACTTCAACATAATAAAAGCCATATATGACAGACACACAGCTAGTATCATACTGAGTAGGGAAAAACTGAAAGCCTTTCCTCTGAGATTTGGAACATGACAAAGGTGTCCACTTTCACCACAGTTATTTGACATAGTACTGGAAGTCCTAGCTAGAGCAAATAGACAATAGAGAGAGATAAAGGGCATCCGAATTGGAAAGGAAAAAGTCAAATTATCCTTGTTTGCCAATGATATGATCTTATATTTGGAAAAACCTAAAGACTCCACAAGAAAACGTTTAGAACTGATAAACTCAGTGGAATTACAGAATAAAAAATCAGCATACAAAAATCAGCAGCATTTCTATAGGTCAACAGGGAACAATGTGAAAAGGGAACACTTGTATGCTGTTGGTTGGAATGTAACTTAGTACAATCACTACAGAGAATAGTTTGGAGGTTCCTTAAAAAAACTAAAAATTGAGCTACCATGTAATTGAGCAATTTGGGTATATACCCTAAAGATGGGAAATCAGTATATTGAAGACATATCTGCACCCCCTATGCTTGTTGCAGCACTGTTTACAATAGTAAGATGTGGAAGGAACCTAAGTGTCGATCAATAGATTAACAGATAAAGAAAATGTGCCACATATGCACAAGGGAGTACTAGTCAGCCATAAAAAAGAATGCGATCCGGTCATTTGCAACAACATGGATGGAACTGAAAATAATTGTGTTAAGTGAAATAAGCAAGGCACAGAAAGACAAATATTGCATGTTCACACTTACCTGTGGGACCTAAAAATCAAAACAATTGAACTCATGGATAGAGAACAGAAGGATGGTTACTCGGGGGCATGATGGCGGGTGCCCATCATCCCAGGTACTCGGGAGGCTGAGGCAGGAGAATTGCTTGAACCCAGGAGGCAGAGGCTGTAGTGAGCCAAGACTGTGCCATTGCTCTCCAGCTTGGGCAACAGAGCAAGATTCTGTCTTTTTAAAAAAAAAAAAAAAAAAAAAAGGATGGTGGCCAGAGTCTAGGAAGGGAGGTGGGGGCTCAGGGGAAGGTGGGGATGGTTCATGGGTACCAAAAAAATAGAAAGAGTAAATAAATCCTACTATTTGATAGCACAATATGATGACAATAACTCAAAAGTACATTTTAAAATAAAAAGTATAATTGGACTGTTTGTAACTCAAAGGATACATGCTTGAAGAAATTGATACCCTATTCTCCATCATGTGCTTATTTCACATTGCTTGCCTATATCAAAATATCTCACGTATCCCATAAATATGTTCACCTACTATGTAACCATAAAAATTAGAAAATTAGTTCAAAAATTTAATGTAGCTCCTTGAGGGTAAGAATCAGCATATTTCCCCACTGCACCTAAAACACCTCACCCAGCAACATACACAATAGTTTGCATTTAGTAGAAGACCAATAAATAGGTGATAAAATTAGATGCCCCAGAAAAATAATCAATCACTTTCACCTTCTAGACAACTAATGGATGACCAAAGTATTCAAAGAGGGTTTCAAAAATTCCAAAAGATCTTTTCTATAAAAATATACAGACATGTAAAATGAACAATCTTTTTCTTCAGATTTCTGGGACAAAAAGTCTATGTGACCACAGAATTATTAACTGGTTATTTTTGCTCTGAAGCCATTTTGGTTCATTTTTTATTTCTTCTTCTTCTGTGGCTTGCTTTCTTTCATTAAGCCTTCCTGGGAAATTTCCCTTTCAGATTGGGCCAAAAGGCTGTGGATTTTCTGGTTTCTGTGAGACAAACGACTGGAGAAAAAAAGCTAATTTACCAGGAAGAGTGGAGATGAGAGTTCTCTGAAGAATAGCTGAGCTTCAACAGACATTCCCCAAGATTATGTGGAATGGCCTTTCAAGGTGGTTAAGTCAGAACTGTCATTGGAAGAACTCAAGATTATAGTAGTAAGGTTAAATCATTCCAAATCCGAGGCAGAACTGATCAAGATTTAAGAAGCCATCTGGGAACCAGTTCTCAGTCCACAAACAGCATTTGCCCATCTACCTGTTTTGTTACATGCCCAGAATGTTTGGAGAGGGGTGATAGGAGAGTCAGGACAAGAAGGAGGAAGGTGTTTAAGGAAATCTTTCTATGATAACTGCTTTTCTCTTCCTTAGATGTTACCTTAATTAAGCAACAAACCATAATCCTTATTGAAGATAAACTCAACGGGGGCTATTTTTGCCTGGAAATTGCACTTTATACCTTAAAACCGCCATGTGCTTTTCCTGGCACATCTGGCATTATTAATGACCTGGAATATTGCAAGAATGTTCAAACCCTCAGACAAAAACACAAGTAGCTACATCAGTAATTAGCACTAAAGAGAATTTTTAGCAACTGGATATTTCAGTAATTAAGATGGCCAAAAGCATTTCAGTCTGTTATTAAGCACAGACCATCAAAGAAGTGCTTTCCACAATGTATAGATTTCTTCCTTGTCTCATCTTACTTGCAGCCTCTAGAGGCTGAGCGCTGCACTGAAGTCTCAAGAACTGTAATTGAACCCCAGCTATCATTCACTACTTTGTAACTTTAGGTAAATTTCTTAGTCCTTCCTAACCAAAACTCTCCCATCTATAAAATTGGAATATTTTTTATCTACCCTACTTAGGCAAAAGGGTTTTTGTGAGACTCAAAAGAAGAAATAGATGTGAAAGCATTTTACAAATCCAAGGCACTGTGCAAGAGGTACTGAATAGGATCACAGTTGTAGGGGGTCCTTTGATGATCCTTGCCTAAGTTCTACTAACAGTTTTGTGTGAGCCTCACCTGACCATCATCCTGCACTCAGGCGGACCTTCCATTGCCCAAAATCCAGCATCAGGTGGAGCATGAATGAATTGAAAACAAGTCAAATCTGTGTTCTCCTTGTTCCTGACAGATCTCTGGTTAATTAGCACTTCAGAGATGTTTTCAAAGACAAAAATTGGGAGATAAATCCTAACTGCATTGTCAGTTTCATGTATTCTATTACACTACTTTTGGAGAGGCTGTATTACGTGATATAACAAAGGTATATGTATTTCACAAGAATGTACATAAATACCAATAGTGTTTGCTCAAGTTCTAGAAAACTATTATGAAAAGTATCCCTTTGCTCCCTGGACTTCAGTAAACATGTTTTATTCTTCCTACTAAATCACTTCAGATTATGTTGCGTGCCAGTGGTGTACATTATATATCCTGCAGGTCAGTAGCTGCATGGCAATGGCATTCATCCAGATTCTCATTTTTTACATAAATGGCTTTAAAACACGTTCTCTATGTTACACGCTCATCTTATCCTGGCCCAGCAAAATACACATGATTCCATATAATGCAAATAATATTATGATGAGAAAAAGTTACTAAGGAATCAAAATGGTGTTATAATGACTTACTATAAAATCCATATGCTCAGTCTGAAAATAATCCAAATAAGCACTAGAAACTGACAGCTTAATGTGGTACTGAAAAGGTCAGATCAAGAAGCAGGAAGGCTCATGAAACCAAAGCATATGCAAAAGAAACAGCCAAAAGAGTATCATGACGCCTACGAAGATTTTATTTAGAGGCGCAGATGTCTAGCCCTAAACTTGATATGCTTCTGTTCGTATCAGAGAAAAAAAATCACCTCATTAGAAACATTGGAAAAGTAGAATAATGTAGATTTTGTGTGTTTGCACTGATTCAAATCAATGGAAATGTTTACTTTTCTTAGAATTAATAAATGTGAACACTTAGATTTTAAATCTGCCCACATACCAAGATGTTACATGTCCACCTGCCATTTAATTCAGCGGTTCTGATGAGAATTCTTCATGTGCCTTGTCATTGAATATGTCTTCTATACAGATTGCTGTTGGCTTTTTAAGAATAATATTTTCAGGCATGATTATAGATTTATATATTCTAATAGTGCTTTGAGGGAGCAAAGCTCTTAAATATTTTTTGCTTAATTAAGTGTAGCTCCAAATGTGAATCTTTTGAAAGCGGTCTTCACGGGTTTGCCAAGGTCTTATAATTATTTAGATTTATGGCCCAATAAAACATAATTTATATATTATACCCTATACAACACCATTGGTATATTCCGCATGGAGAAACTGAGGCAGAAATGGGGAAATCTTGATTTAGAATATTCAGTGATTACGTCCAGCAACAGAAATCATGTTTCAAGATTCCTTTTCCTACAATAGTTTTCTGGAGCTGCCTTAGAAGACCTTGCTCTTGGTATGACCAGAATTATGACAAACAACTGCTTTTTAAAACAAGGAACTGACTGCTGGAACTCCCTCTAATTGGTATGAGTGAAATCAAAATCCAGTAGAACCAAAAAACCTTGGCTCAGGCTACATGACAATTCTAACAGTAAAATTCTGAAATGCAAACATTCAGCCATTTAGCAGAAAAACATAAAAAGCTTCAACATGTGTCCCAAGCCAAAACAAATCAAAATAAACAATAATAGAAACATGAGATGCTTTCAACTTGGCCTGGACAAAGCAAATAACAAAGTTGTAGGATAAAATAATCAAGGAGGAGCCCTCTTTTTGAGATTGGACAAATAACCCCAGGTATTATGTTCCTCCCTCTTCTAGTTGTCCCTCCAGGGCTGTAGCTATCTGACTAGGTCTGAAACGGAGGCTGCTGCCTAGTGAACAGGGCTCAGGTGGAAGATGCTGCCACCTCCCTTTAAAAGAGAATGAGTCAACAAAGTACTTAATCAGATATTTTCCGTATTGAGAAAATGCAAAACAAAAACATAAAGGACCACAGAAATCATAGGCAGAAAATAGGATATCCCAGCTTTCCTCTATCCCAGAATGAGAAGTTGGAACAAAAACAAGAAAATATTAAATTCTGAGGATTCTTTGGTTTGTGGCAACTGCTACAGATTCCTATGTTTTGATTCAAAAGTTATTTATTAATTCTTACAGCAATATTGGTAGCAATGTGCACTCAGGAAGTGGCAATTCTTTTTAATTCCAAACTTGAGAGACTGTTTCTGCTTCAACAATTATTATACGAAGTGAGAATTAGAAAAAGATATAAATAATAGTGTCACCGAGATTGGTCATAAGTCAGTGAAAATAACAGCAATAGAAGTAAAAGTCCTAACTGCTAGCTCAGAGACTCTACTTCCTTTTCAGCAATGTTTGTTACCACAGTTTTATGTTTGCCTTGTTATCTATGTTATGACAAGTTCTTCTTCAGGTGAAGGTAATTTTGAAAATGTTTTGAATAACATCTTTCAAATCACTCAATAATTCACAGAAAGTTAAATTATGCAAAAATAAATTTTATACGACTCAAAGACAAATCTAACTTGAGAGCCATTCAAAAAAATTTGACTGTTTATGTATATACCTGCATTCTATCTGTTATAAATGTGTGATCTTTTTAAAAAGGAAGCTGTCCTTAAAGATGACAGAATCATAATCCTGATAAGCCAAAGTGGAAAAACCACGTATTACAATCCCTTCTGTAGAAAATGAGACTGGGTCACCAAGTCAGATCCTAACCTTCAACCTGACAGTTTCAAAGACTATAGAATCTATTAGCAAGGGGCAAATGTCTTGTAAAAAATATATTGCAGAATCTTCTCTTCTATTTAAAGGCATATTCCAGTCCTTTCTCATTCACTCTAAAAGAAAAAAAGAAATCAGATTTGACATCTTGTAACTTGCTCCTTAATATCAGAAGCCATATGTACACAGCAAGTTCTTTATAATTTTTATACATTCTTTTCTACTTTCTTAAACCTTAAAATATGTTTTTCCAAGTTGTGTGTGATAAATATGTGTATTTTTAAGAACTATCATGAGCACAGAGAAAATACAAGTAGATGCCTCTTTGTCGTGTTTGAAGAGGATAAGGATTAATATTTATGGCTTCATGTACTTAATGTTCACTGTTAAAATCATTGCGATATTTCAAGCGGAAAAAAGTCATCAAATTTCTGAGTGGTTGGGCCAGGCACAGTGGCTCATGCCTATAATCACAGCACTTTGGGAGGCTGAGGCAGGTGGATCACCTGAGGTCAGGAATTCGAGACCAACCTGGCCAACATGGTGAAACCCCATCTCTACTAAAAATACAAAAATTAGCCAGGCGTGGTGGTGGGCACCTGTAATCCCAGCTACTCAGGAGGCTGAGGCAGGAGAATCTCCTGAACCCGGGAGGCAGAGGTTGCAGTGAGCAGAGATCACGCCACTGCACTCCAGCCTGCACAACAAAGTAAGACTGTCTAAAAAAAAAAAAAAAAAATTCTGAGTGGTTATAGTGAATGTATCATAAATAATACCCATTGGCTGTGCTTTCTTCTTGCAGAGGAAGTGCACAGAATTCATAAGCATAAGCTGGCATGCTAGAGCATGCCAGGCATGGACCCTTCACACAAACAAGAAACTCCAATTGATAACTGTTCTTTCATACCAAATAAATCTGCTCATAAGAGCCCATATTGCAGTAAAGTTAAAAAAGGTAAACCTAAAATAGTATGATTCCCACAAATCTTTGGAAATAAAATGGAAGCTTATCTGTCAAGGAACTGCAGAAGCCGAAAACTCAGGACCATCTTGCTCAACATCCACATTGTAAAGATGGGAAATTTCAGGCCTAAAAGGTAAAGTCCCTTGCTCAATTCACAGATGATGAAGTAAAGTTCATAACTTTAATCCCAAATGCCAGTTTCCCGGAGTTTTCTAGTGGTTCTTCTGACTAACACACTGATTTGATGAATGGATGTAAGTGAAATGGTTTATTGTGGTCTTTAATGAAATCAAAGCATGGCCTAAGCATTTACTCTCTGCCATATTGGTTAGTACTCAGCTATCACATTAAGTTGGTACTCACATGTTTATAAATACACCTAAACTCCAGCCCCTCTAGATTATTACTATTTGAAATATGTATTTAGTTCCCCTATACCCTATAAACCTGCTTTTAAGACTTGGACATAAACGTTCCATGTATAATTTAAAGCATATGTCGAATGCCATCTCTTCCATGATTTTACCTACAGCCTTTAACCAGAAAGGGAGCCTTCCAAAACCTAGACCATCTAACGTATACCTCTTATTTATCATTGACTTATTGTATACTTCCTTGCATTGATCTTATTCATATGTGTGTGTGTGTGTGTGTGTGTGTGTGTGTGTGTGTGTGTGTGTGTTTGGGATGCATCTTAAAAAAATCCATTAGTGTATATGTATATTTCACCTGACTCATCAAGTCTAAAATACTTAGAGTTTAAGTTAGGGCATTGTTTCTCCCTCAATTACTAACATGCAACATTTGTCTTTTGGGAAAGCTCATCAGGCTTTTGGGGTCACAGTTCGACTTGTATTATAGTGAATTACTTATGGATCTGGATCCTGCAACAAATTAGGAAGCACCAATTATCTAGGTTTATGTTTGTTTACCTGTTTGTTCTTAAAAACTCCCATTGTGCTCATTTACATTTGTATGCCCCAAAAAATTTTAGGTAGATTGCATACCAAAAAAGCATAATATCATGTCTGACATATAGGACATATAGTAGGTACTCAAATATATATATATGGCTACACTACATTATGAAAATCTCTCTAAGGTGCTATTATAGCTTTAATGCATTCTTTTTAAACACTGTGCACTATTCCATGGCCTGAATAAACCCACTTTAAACCCCGGTGAAAGACATTTACTTTGTTTCTTGTTTTCGGCTATTACAATCAGAATAAATAGTCTTATATACTCAGCTGCAATAAATACTCTTATACAGTCAGTTCTCCTACAAGATAATATATGCATCCTGAAAATGCAAAATTGTGCAATAAAAACCACAGAGCTTCTGGAGAAATATGGGGTTGGGGATACACCATTTAAAAATTCTCCCCAAAAAAGCAACATATAAAAAAGACAGAAAGCTAAAAAATGGCTTAAAATGGTAATACATGTGTTAAATACACATTAAGAAATACATAAATACTATAATGAAGGTGGCACTTAACCTTGAAGAAAATCCAAAAGTTACATGAAGCCGTAGGCAGCAGTGGGTTTGCAGCTTGTGAGTTATTGTGAAGTGGTGGACTGACGATTCTCTGAAATCACACACAACATTGTAACGCCAGATGTGGACAGGTGCAGCTCATAACGCAGTGAACTGAGGTAAATGGAAATATCTGAGGTGTCTGTTTTGTGTTTTGCCAGGTGGCTTGGTTCAGCCAGAGGCAGTTTCCTGCCATCCTCTACTATTTCTTACAGAGAAAATAATGCAGAAGTAAAAGCAAAATCCACACTATGTCCAATGTGTTCCCTAATGTATCAATTTCACATTTTAAAAGTCAAGTGTTACAGCAGTATTGACTGTGTATGCGTCATTATATACCAGTGCTTTTATTCCTATGAGTTAGATTTCCAAGATGGAGACTAATGGATTTTTTTCAAGATGCTGACACACTGTATCTCAAACAGCTTTAATAATGTTAAGACATTTTCTATTTTCACAACCTCAAGAGGACGATTCAGCCCCACACCCTGAACCTAATTTTTTTTACATTTTTTATTTTATTTATTTTTTGAAATGGAGTCTCACTCTGTCACTCAGGATGGAGTGCAGTGGCGCGATCTAGGCTCACTATAACCTCCGCCTCCCAGGTTTAAGCGATTCTCCTACCTCAGCCTCCCTGGTAGCTGGGACTACAGTCATGCACCACCACGCTCAGTTAATTTGTGTGTGTGTGTGTGTGTGTGTGTGTGTGTGTGTGTGTCTAATTATAGTATTTTTTTCATTTTTAATTGCATTGTTATTCTTTTTATTTTTTTTTTTTAAATTATACTTTGAATTCTGGAGCACACGTGCAGAACATGCAGGTTTGTTACACAGGTATCACGTGCCTTGGTGGTTTGCTGCATCCATCCCCTATCATCTACATTAGGTATTTCTCCTAATGTTATCCCTCCCCAATCCCCCCACCCCCTGCTATCCCTCCCGTAGTCTCTCCACCCCCTGACAGGCCCCAGTGTGTGATGTTCCCCTCCCTGTGTGCATGTGTTCTCATTGTTCGACACCCACTTATAAGTGAGACTGTGTGGTGTTTGGTTTTCTGTTCTTGTGTCAGTTTGCTGAGAATTATGGTTTCCAGCTTTATCCATTTCCCTGCAAAGGACATGAACCCATGTTTTCTATGGCTGCATAGTATTCCGTGGTGTGTGTGTGCCACATTTTCCTTATCCAGTTTATCTTCGATGGGCGTTTGGGTTGGTTCCAAATCTTTGCTATTATAGATGTCCTGCTAATTTTTGTACTTTTAGTAGAGACAGGGTTTCACCATGTTGGCCAGGCTGGTCTCAAATTCCTCACCTCAGGTGATCTGCCTGCCTTGGCCTCCCAAATGAACTTCATTTTTTACAGAGTTTGAGACAATTGTGAGACTGGGTGAGATTTCTAATAATGGACACTGACTCTGCTTCCTGCTAGTCAAAGCAACCAAATGATTCATTTAAAGGACCAGGCGTTTCTGGGGACAAGCAGGAAAGGGACCATCTCCTACTTATCCACCCTTCACCTCTGCCTCTGTAGCTCAGCACCAGAAGTAAAAGATTAGACCAGTACAAGATCTGTTTTCTAAAATAAAAATTTGCTACAATGTAAAAATTTTAATATTCTCTCCTGGAAAGGATTGAAATATACATTTAAAAAGTTAAAATGAAAATAATATACGTATTACTTTACCAAGTGGAGAAAACCATTTTTAATATTTTGTCAAAGTCTCTTTCTTTGTGTTTTGACATCATATGATATTTAGCTTTACCTTGACTATTTTCATGTCATAATTATCCTTAAGGTGCTTCATATTAACACTATATACCCGCATAATACATTCTACTATATGCCATAATTTACCTGGATGTTTTTCTACTGTTGAAAATTTGGTTTTTTTCAAATGTAATCTGTTATAAAAATCTCTTCCACTGGCATTTTTGTCTATATATATTATATGTGTGTATGTGTGTGTGTGTGTGTGTGTATAATATTATATATATATATAATTTCTTCAGAGTAGTTTCCAAGAGGGAGAACTTCTGGATTGATATAGGAACATGTTTAAGGCTACTAATGTATTTTCCAAAATACCTTTTCAAAAATGTTACACCAACTTATAGCTCTACAAATCTGGCCTTAACCAGATTTTATTACCTTTCGTAAACCTCTTCTAATTTGGTATTTGAAATTATATAACCCAGCACTTCTGTGGCTGGGTTATATTGTAAATTCACTCTAGTTTTTTATCTGGTGTCCTGGAATGCAGGTAAGGAGAGTTTCTGAAAAGAGCGTATGTTGTCTTTGAAAGCCTGTGTGTCATCTTCAAACAGTATTTTTTGTGGAGTGGGCTACTTATGTGGACCCAGAGGATTCAAAGAAATAGAAAGGTACAATATTTTTGAGGACATTAACCTAGATGTCCCCATATCAAATCTCAGAGTCCTTCTGCTTCCTACCTAGGCCCTGATCTTGGTATAGGAGACTTGCTGAGGTTGAAATGACAACCTTCTCTGCAGTTCCAGTTTTCCCATAATTAAGTCTTGGAATTGGACTTTTTCTTCTTTCTCTTTATAGAAGATAAAATTCATTTTGTATGCTGCCAAGAAAGCCCTCTGGCCTTCACACTTTACGTTAAATTGGGGATTAATTACCCTTAGCCTTTCCTTTTCTGTCTTCAGTGCATAGCCAGTACCTAGGAAAAGTAAACTGATTCCCTTGGCCTGGTTATTACTTCTTCCCTAGAACCTTTCAAATGCCTGAGATATTGTTCTTGCCAGTCCATTTCCTTCCGCTGGTGTCCTGTTCCAGCTCAGAACTTGTAAAAGTTCTAATAACTGCACTGCTGTAGCATGCCAGGGACTATCAGTTCCCCACCTAATAATACTAGTGATGGGGTTCTCATTTCCCTGCAACCAGCAGTTGATCCAGCATCACAGTTCCGTTTTAGAGTCTGCTTCCTCAGACACTCTAACTGGGGTTTAAATTGGGTTCCCTAGGAAACAGATTGTCAGATGAAGTAACACTTACAAAGGAGTAAGAAAGAAGAATTGAACAGAGGGGGGACGTTGAACGTCAGTGTGAAATTCTGACAGGTCTTGGCCAGTTCTTCAAGAGCCCCGAAGCTGGAATGGCCCTTCTGAGTTTTCCAGAACTGAGACAAAAGGGCCAGGTCTTCATACAACTGCATAGACCAATTATTTGATGAGCAAAGCAGCTCTCTTTATTTTAGAGCAATCTCCAAAGAGGTACTCAGCTGGGAAATGTCTTCAGCCAATACTTGTCACACTTCAGATCTGAAGCTGCAGCGCAGAAGGCACATCGCAGCATCCACTGCATGCTTCAACAACAACAAAAAATAGTTTGAATATTACTTAGCTTAGTACTTGGAAAAGATGTCCATAAAAGTCACTATCATGTTCAGGTAAGAGAACAAATGATGTTTTAAATACATAAATCAATACACTTAAGCAAAAAAGTATTGGGGAAGGTGTCCATAAACATCAATATACAAACAGGTAGGACAATAATTATTTTATAACATAAATAGAGATACTAATACTATATAGCCAATAGTAAATAAAAATAGGGAGGGACTAAATGCTTTGGCTAAGAAATAAGCTTTCTTATAGCACGAGGTGTGTTCTGTTAGCCGCACATCCTCTCCACTCCTGGATTTTTCTCCACCTTTAAGTTGCTGTGCCATCTATAAAATTTGCTTATACAAATTTTTATCTACCTAACTTCCATGCCGCCACTCATTACGCTCAGCGTCATAGACAGGGAATACTGGTAATGGAGAGAGGTCATGCTTCCCAAAATAGATTTCATTTCGTGCAATTCCACTAACCACTTGTTCAGTCAGCCCTCTGCTTTAACTAGAAAAAAAAATTAGTAAGAAGAAGTTGAAATTATTGACTCATCCGACCTCCAATCTGAAGATTATTAATCAGCATAGATTATTATAGGAAGCATGAATTTCAAAATTCTGTGGCTTTTGTGATTCTAACCAGTTTTCTAGATTAATCTTCCTCATTCAATTTGATGTGTAAAGTAGTCTAGTCAGAGATCCTTGAGACCCACAGTTTGCCATGAAAAAGAAAATTCTTAACCCCATTAAGGAAGGGATCAGCACCATTTCAAATAAAGAGCTAGTGAACTTTATTAAAGTCACAGATAAATCATCATGCTATAAAAGTGTGGAAAGTATTCTATTGCGGCTATAACTATTCTGCTAAGCAACCCAAGGCCAACGATCAACTCTATGAGATCTGGTAATATGGCCCAACATGATGTTAGGATTTCAATAAACCCAGGTTCAAGTCCTGGCTCTGCTACCTGGTAGCTCTATTTTCATAAGCAAATTATAAACTTCTCTAAGCTTCAGTTGCCTCCTACATAAAATACATATATCAATGCTACCTACTTCATCGACTTTTGCAATAATACGAGCAAAGAGCACAGTACCGGCACCGAGAAAGTACTAAATAACTTGTATCTATATCAATTTAATATTATTTTTAATGTAACAATAATTGTTATTTGTATTAATGCTTTTCAGCATGTCACTGATCTTTCTCAGTGTCCTTGGGTTGTAAGAACAAAGTGTAACAGAAGCAAGAGTTGATTTTTTAGTGTTTTAAATTGTGGCCCTCCAGAGGACCGGCAGCCCAACTGTGTTTGTTTAATGTGGTTTGTTTGCGCCATATGTGTGTGGGCTTTTAATAAATGCTATTTGATGATGATGATGAGTTCTTGGAGACAGAGCTGTGTTCAGCAGAGTCACTACATTATGGTTGGCCTTGCTTTCTACGACTTCACTCCAGGAATGCTCTTGTGAGTGGTACAGAAACTTCTGAAATTTCCATTTGAGGTAAAGTGCCGCTGCCAGTAAGCTGCACGAAGGGAGTCATTAACCCTCACCCTCTTTTCTTGTGGCTCCTGCCAAACTGACCCTCAGAAGGGCTTCCTCAGTGGGCCGTCCTGCAGTTCTCAGCAGCATTCCATAGCAGTGCTATCTGCTGTCCTTCCCGAGAAAGCAAGGGAAGCTATCTGAGCTCAGCGGGCCAACTCCCGAAGTCCAAACTATGGGGAAAACTTTATTACTACTCTACCTAGAGGAAAAACAAAACCAAGGACTCAGTCCACGGTCCCTCCCTAAACAATGCAAAATGAGCTTACAGCTCCAGGGATGTAAATAGGATTTATAGTTTTTAGAAGTGTTTACATTAAAAACAATGAGATATAAAAGCAACAAGGCTGAAAAGTAAGGTGAAAAGCAAAAATGCTTTCTCCCCAAAACCTACATGAAAGTGACGGGGCAGTATAAAGAATTTTCTATCTACTGGCAATCCGGCTTTTCAAGAGCCCCACCCCCTTTTCATGGACAGTCTGCCTTCTAGTCCAAGATAGAGCTCTCAACTGAGTTTTGCCTCAGTACAGTCTCATCACTATAGTAAAACAATTGTAATTGTCTTTGAATTAAAAGTCTCTTTTTTTTCAGAGGTACCCCCCAATTTTTAGAAGAAAAGTATTTTTTCTTGAGTGAACTGTCAAGTTTTTTTATGGACTAAATTTCTACTCTCCTACCTAAGAGTTCACATTGGAAAGGGTCTAGAGACCTCTGGTAGAATCTTTCCGAAGAGGATACTTTAAATGAACTATGCAGAAAATGCTATAAATGAATAACACTTCCTTTCAGACAACCTGGGTTCTCCAAACACAGAGATAGCTGCGTTGCTTTGCCAGGTCAAGAAAGAGCCCCATGTTTAACAATGATGACCCGGATTTTCAGCAACATTATGAGCTTCGCAGACAGTCTGTCTCTGCCAGCTTAGACCTGGTTTCCAAGGTTCTTTGAGATTATTGCCTGAAATATCAGAGAAGAGTTAAATAGAGCGACTCGAGATTCAGGAGAGCAGAAGAACATCAAATCACATTTGAGGGGAGAGGGGACCCAGGGAGAAGCCTCAGACAATGTGCCTTGACTTGGAACACGGCAAGACTACAAGTTTAACATTGCAAAAGTCACAGAAATGAGAAGTCTCGCCTTACTACACCTAATGTTACGTGTTTACAGTTGAACTCTTAGCCACTCTTTGCTCTTTGATCCACTTAATCAGATTTTACATCCAGTTGATCAATCATTTCAATTTTTTTTTTTTTTTTTTTTTTTTGGAAATGGAGTCTTGCTGTCGCCCAGGCTCTTGGAGTGCAGTGGTGCGATCTCCACTCACTGCAACCTCCACCTCCTGGATTCAAGCAATTCTGCCTCAGCCTCCCAAGTAGCTGGGACTACAGCCACATCTGGCTAATGTTTTTGTATTTTAGTAGAGACAGGGGTTCACCGTGTTGCCCAGGCTGGTCTTGAACTCCTGAGCTCAGGCAATCCAACCACCTCGGCCTCCCAAAGTGCTGGGATTACAGGTGTGAGCCACCGCACCCAGCCTTCATCAGGTTTTTAAATCCATCCACAGAGACTTTGCAACAATATTCCAAGGATTTCCTTTTTTTCTTTTCTTTTTTTGCATTGTGGACAAGTCTGTTGTTACTGGCAATGTGTGTAGGAACTAGTCCTGGTGACCTCCCTGTGAACCCACCAAAAAGTCAAAATTTGCAATTTCTCGTTCAGCGTAAAACTGAACTTTGACCTTGAGGACTTTGTTGTGGTGGCTTTCCCTAGGAAATCAAAGAGACTGGTCATTTCTCAAGTCCCCAGAAGCAGTTCCGTTGTCAGAATCTCTCAGGGGCCTTTGTGTAAGAATCTTTCAACTTAATGGTTCAAGTACAAGTTTTCATTGGTATACAGAAGCTGTAATCTAAATAACAAGTCTTTCAAGAAGTGACAGGAAGACACAACGGAGAGAAAAAAGGAAACTGCTTTTGAGAAAAGAAGAGGTAAGATAATAAGAAGTAGGAGGGAGTCTGTTTGAGCTACATAGCCACATGGGTCTCTCCATCTCTTTGGAATGTCTCATTTATTTGCTGGGTCCTTTCCATTGCTCTCCCTGGCCCTTCTCATGTAGAGAGCAAATACTTTCTCTGCCAATTACAAGTGAATCGTTTACACCTCAGCTGGAACATTCTGTAGGTTAGACTTTATTCTAATTTACTTGGATGCCCTTCCTATTGGCCTTATTTTCCTTGTGTCTCAGTTATAAGTCTTCCCTAAGAAGTTAGGTACTGCTATTCTACACCTCACTCAGATGTTGACATAACTTTTATCGCTGGCAGTTCTACTTGTCAAAAGTAATTCGGCATGCTATCAAGTGTCTGGAGCCAGACAGATCTTCTTTATGATACACTTCAGTGAGACGCTCAATTTGTAGGTTTATTCACCCATATCCTTCTCGGCTCGTTTGCCCAACCCATGGGACCACTTCCTTTTCTTAGAACCACATGGTTTTGTGCAGGCCAGGATCAGTCAGTATTTTTTGAGTGAGTACCCATTATGTGCCAAAACTGTGAGTGAGAAACGAAATATAAACCATGAACAGAGCTGAAAAAGACCTTAAAGCTTTACTCTAAAATTTTCATGTCTCCAAAATGAAACTGAGATCCAGAGAGACAAAATAATTTTTTTCAAGTCATTCTATAATATCATGGTGGGACTAAAATAAGAAAACAGTTCTTACCACAACTCCTGGATTTTCACATGTTCATAAGTCTTTCAACTAGTTACAATGACAAATGCCAGAACATCATAACCCAAAAACATTTCCATATACACTGACATGGTACCCACTAGTCAGAAAAACCTATCCTATTTGAAAATTTTTATTAATGTCTCATCTTCCTAAGGTTTTCCACAAAAGCAAGCTCTATACACAAAAGTAATGAATTGTTTCCATTTTTTATTATTCAAATTTTCACTGACCTCTTGGGTCATAGAAAATCACTATTAACAATTCTGCAAGAGCTACAAAGTAACACACAGGTCAGCAGTGGCCTCAGTGAATACAGAACTGCATATGTCAGGAAGCCTGTGCGAAGAACCGAATATAAGAATTGAAGTATGGTAACCCTTTTTTTTTTAACTTTTATTCTAGATTCGATAACTTTTATTCTAGGTTCAGTGGTGCATGTTCAGGTTTGTAATATAGGTAAATTTGGTGTCACAGGCGGATGATATATAGATGATTTCATCACCCAGGTAATAAGCATAGCACCTGACAGGTAGCTATTCAATCCTCACGGATCTCCCTCCCTTGAGAGTGGCCTCAAGTAGGCCTGGTGTCTGTTGTTCCCCACTTTGTGTCCATGTGTACTCAAAGATTAGCTCACACTTGTAAATGGGAAGATGTGCTATTTGGTTTTCTCTTCCCGTGTTAGTTTACTTAGGATAATGGCCTCCAGCTTCATCCATGTTGCTGCAAAGTACATGATCTCATTCATTTTCATGGCTATGTAGTATTCTACAGTGTATATGTATCATATTTTCTTTATCCAGTCTGCCATTGATGGGCATTTGGGTTGATTCTATGTGAATAGTGCAGCATATACATGCGTCTTTATGGTAGTACCATATGATTTATATTTTGAGGGCATATACTCAATAATGGGATTGCTAGGTAGAATGGTAATTCTGTTTTGAGTTCTTCAAGAAATCGTCAACTGCTTTCCACAATAGCTGAACTAATTACACTCCCACAAGCAGTGTATAAGCATTCCCTTTTCTCTGCAACCTCACCAGCATCTGTGATTTTTTGCCTTTTCAAGAATAGCCATTCTGGCTGATATAACTGGGCATGGTGGTTTGCATCTGTAATCCCAGATTCTTGGGATGCTGAGACCAGGTGTTTGAGATCTGCCTGGGCAACATAGTCAACTATCAGGACACCACTATATTCCAGCCTGGGCAACAGAGCAAGACCTCATCTCTAAAGTAAATAATTACATAAATGACTTTTTTTAAAAAAAAAATGTAGAATAACTCTTAAATTAGCAGGACCTACTTAGCTCTACCTTTCAAATAATCCAAACTATTTTTTAAAATATGCTCAACTTGCTGTCAGAAAAATTCAAAGTCATTAAAACAAACTTACACAAGGAATTTGCTCTAAAGGTATTCCTGCATGTCCTGAGATCAGGATTCTATGGATTCAATTCCAGAATCTCACACTAATAATCCTAAACTAAGGATAGTCTATTATTCATTGATTAAGGATTAAAATGGCCCCCATAGCCTCATGGAGACCAAAGGAGGAATATACCTTGAGGTATGTTAGAATGATTTTCAATGCTAAAAGTTCTGTCTCTTAATATTATAGCAAAAAATAACGAAATGACACTAACTTCTAATATTCCAATAGACTGAGATTTTAAAATATTGAATACAGTAGAAATCCATTATAACCTTTTATATGTCTAACAACTGAGCATCAGTTTCCTAAAATACACCTGCATTTAGATAACATCAGTAATCCTACATTCAACAGTAACTATACCTAGTCAATAACCTCAAGTCTTTAAGTGTCAGCTCTCTTAGGTTTAAAATAGAGGTGGTGAGCATTCAGCTAAGTGAGTTTTAAAGTCCCCCCAACTGTGAAGTTATTTGATTATGTGGATTTTATAACACTATTTGTGTATCACCCAAATATTAATCCTGTCCTCTGGCAATAAAACAAACAACAACAAAAAAAAATAAGCACAAAATAAAGTCTTATACAACCTCTCCAGTGTGCTAAAGGCCTGTAATTCTCATTGACTCTAAAAGCAGTTCTGCAGATGTGGGAGGAAGAACATAAATAGTGTGCATTGCTGCAAAGTGAAACGGGACGACTGTGAGCCAGCCAGCCGCACCAAGAATGACTTCACTTGAGCTGAGTTGGTAACTGGTTCTCAAACCAGCTGTGCCACAGTCCTTAATCCAGTCTTATTTGCAACATGAATGTGTATGGAGACCCAAGGGAAAATATTTACCTGCAAGAGATTAAAGATAGAGATACCACAACCAATTTGCGAGTCATTGATAACTATAGGAAATTTCTCAAAGCAGAGATATTGGCTGAGTATTTTTTTCTACTGTTTTCTTAAACCACTACACAGTTGAGTATCTACAATGTATCACAATAGTAACAGACACTGTGGGGATAGAAAGGTGAATAAGGCATAGCTCTTGCCTTCAACTCTGTAGGGGAAATAAGACAAACACAAATAGATATAGCACAATGCAGTAAGGATTGGCCTACAAATAATGGAGACAATATGCTTTAAGAATCAAAGTAGTTTTTGGCTAGTCACTATCAAGTCATTGTGACATATATCACATAATCATTAAAGATATTTATACACATACACACCAGTTGCAAGCCACGAAATACGACCATGGCAATTAAACATTTTAAAACAATAACAAATTAAACAAACGATGAAAATTTAGTGAGGTTTGTAATTACAACTCTAGCAAATTTGTTTTTATCCCATTAATAAAAGTATTGGAATTTGATGTTTTAGAGATTAATAAATCTGATCAAAGTTGACATTTCATACATGTCACTCTATTAAATGAAATGTGTTTTTGAAAACACTAAAAGCAAAATGGATGACCTCACCCCAACATGCTATTCTTGGAATTTCTGACAGTCTTGTTTAATACTATTGCTTTTTATTGAAAAAGTCTTTAATGGAATCCTTCATATCTTCCATGGAAATGGCATATTTAGTACAAAATACAGAATAAACCTAAATTCTTATATACAGACAACTTTAACTTCCTTATAAGATTTACCATATGCATATAACTATACTCTCCAAAAAATGTGCTACAATGTCAATAGACGAATACAAAGATATCAATTCTAAAAAAAATAAAATATGAGAAACAAAACTTCAGAGTATGAGAGATTTCAGCAAGTATATGGAAAACTAATGAAGTAGTGGGAACTAACTTAGCTTATGGAGGAATACTATCTCAAGTACCTAGAAAGGTCTTAGGTCAGGTTCCTTAGAAGCGGATCCTGAAATGGGGATTCCTGCGTAAATGACGTGTGGATGGAAGGCCCTCAGGAGAAACTTATAGGAAAATGAGAGACGTTGGCTAGAGCATAAGAAAAGCCTAGGCAAAATGTGCTTTCAGAGAAGTCTAGCCTCCGCCTGATCCCACAAAGCGGGCTGGAGGATAAATAGTATCAAAAGGTTATCCCTTCCTGACAGAAGAATGCTAGTCTATTATACCCCTGCATCAGTCAGCTGCAGGTCTGACCCAGGCAGAGGGAGAGAAGGGTAATCTCCCATGTTGTCTCTGGACCAACGGGTTCCCCTTTGCCAAGGACAATCTTTCAAAGAAGTGTACAGGTGTGAGCCACTAGAGCTGCCAGCATCTCCAACAGCTGGAGGCTGCGTATACACCCTTAGTAAAGTGAATCTGGGCAAGGTACCAACAGCATCTTCTCTAGTCCATCACTTACACAGCTTAGTCCACCTGCTTCTCACTTTAAAAATACTGCATCTGGTCACTGCTTCTTCTGGGTTCTGGTTGGTTGCAATTTCCAGTAAAATTTACAGGAGGAGAGTTACTGGGGATAAGCTACTGCCTCCCTGCTGAAACAGGTTTCAAGACCTTAACTAATATATGTCTTCCTCTTCTTCCATCCTTTCTAGATTTCCTCCCCTTCTGATAGCACTTCCAATAATCTAGGTGACTTCCTTATTCGGCAGACACAGGCCTTCATCCTCGAGTAGTCAAAGCCCCTTGTTAGCAAGCCTTTATTGCTTCACGTGCCAATTTACAACTGAGATTGGGTGTGACTGTATCAAGAGATGTCCGAGTGGCCCAGTGGATCATCTGAGTGCCAAACATATATTCCTCCCTGCCTCTTCATATAGCAGTAGCTTTACCACTTCAATGGTGAAAAGAGTCAAAATGAGCCCTGCCAAAAGACAATTCCTTTCTTTGCCTGCTGATACGCTACAATGCCAGGTGTCAGCTGTAGTTTTGCTTTTGTTTGGTTTTTCTTAGCCACTGGGCCACCAGGGACGTAGTTTTACATTAGGTTAAACGCTTTTTGTGTTCTCAGGTGAAAGAATTTCCCTTGTGGGAACCAAGATCTCTAGACTCACAGAGCCTAGAGCTTCATGGTAATGTGAATTGGATCATGCTTACTTATATCCCCTAATTACTCTTTTTATTATTACCTTTTATTCAGGTTTAGGGGTATGTGTGCGGGTTTGTTATATAGGTAAGCTGCATGTCACAGTGGTTTGCTATACAGATAATTTCATCATCCCAACTAATAAGTATAGTACCTAATAGGTATTTTTTTTTTACCCTGTCTCTCCTCCCACACTCTAACCTCAAGGAGGCCCAAGTGTCTGTTGTTCACCTCCTAATATCCCTGTGTTCTCATTATTTAGCTCCCGCTTATAAGTGAGAATATGCTGTATTTGGTTTTCTGTTCCTGTGTTAGTTTGCTTAGGATGATGGCCTGCAGTTCTATCCATGTTGCTGCAAAGTATACGATCTCATTCATTTTTATGGCTGCATATTATTCTGTGGTATACACATACCACATTTCCTTCATCCAGTCTACCACTGATGGGCATTTAGGTTGACTCTACATCTTTTTTATTGTGAAGAGTGCTGCAATGAATATACGCATGCAGTGTCTTTATGGCAGAACGACTTATTTTCCTTTGGGTATATATCCAATAAATGGGATGACTAGGTCAAATGGTAATTCTGCTTTAAGTTCTTTGAGGAATTGCCACACTGCTTTCCATAGGCGCTGAACTCCCACCAGCAATGTCTAAGTGCTCCCTTTTCTCCCCAACCTCACCAGAATCTGTTATTTTTCGGCCTTTTTCTAATGGCCATTCTAAATAGTGTGAGCTGGCATCACAGTACGGTTTTGATTTGCATTTCTCTAATGATCAGTGATATTGAACTTTTTTTCATATGCTTTTTGGCCACATGTATGCCTTCCTTTGAAAAGTGTCTGTTCATGTCCTTTGCCCACTTCTTAATGGAGTTGTTTTTAGCTTGTAAATTTGTTTAAGTTCTTTTTGTTTGCTTGTTTAAGTTCTTTTTGTTTGTTTGTTTAAGTTCTTTATAGAGGCTGGATATTAGACCTTTGTCAGATGCATAGTTTGCAAATATTTTCTCCCATTCTGTAGGTTGTCTGTTTACTCTGTTAATAGTTTCTTTTGATGTGCAGAAGTTCTTTAATTTAATCAGATCCCTTCTGACAATTTTTGTTTTTGTTGCAATTGTTTTCAATGTCTTTATCATAAAACCTTTGCTAAGTCCTAAGTCAAGATAGAATTTCCTAGGTTATCTTCCAGAGTTTTTATAGTTTGAGGTTTTACATTTAAGTCTTTAATCCATCTTGAGTTGACCTTTGTATGTGGTATAAAGTAGGGGTCCAGTTTCATTCTTCTGCATATGGTTAACCAGTTATCTCAACACTACTTGTTGAATGGGGAGTCCTTTTCCCATTGCTTGTTTTTGTCAGCTTTGTCAAAGATCAGATGGTTGTAGGTATATGGCATTATTTGGTTTGTCTATTCTGTTTAATTGGTCTATGTGTCTGTTTTGGTACCAGTATCATACTGTTTTGGTTACTGTAGCCCTATATCATAGTTTGAAGATGGATAAAGTGACGCCTCCAGCTTTGTTCTTTTTGCTTAAGACTGCCTTGTCTATGCTGGCTCTTTTTTGGTTCCATGTGAATTTTAAAATAGTTGTATCTAATTCTGTGAAGAATGTTATTGGGAATTTGATAGGAATAGCACTGAACCTGTACATTGCTCTGGGCAGTATGGTCACTTTTACAATATTGAGTCTTCCTATCTATAAACATGGAATGTTTTTCTGTTTGTGTCATCTCTGATTTCTTTGAGCAGTGTTGTGGTTCTTGTTGTAGAGATCTTTCACGTCCCTGGTTAACTGTATTCGTAGGTATTTTTGTGTGTGGCAATTGTGAATGGGATTGCCTTCTTGATTTGGTTCTTGGCTTGGCTGTTGTTAGTGTATAGGAATGGTAGTGATTTTGTACATTGATTTTGTACCCTGAAACTTCGCTCAAGCTGTTTATCATATCAGGAGATTTTGGTCAAAGACTCTGGGGATTTCCAGATGTAGTATCATGTCATCTGCCAACAGGGATAGTTTGACTTCCTCTCTTCCTATGTGGATGTCTTTTATTTCCTTCTCTTGCCTGATTGCTCTGGCCAGGGCTTCCAGTACTATGTTGAAGAGTGGTGAAAAAGGGCATCCTTGTCTTGTGCCAGTTTTCAAAGGGAATGCTTCCTACTTTTGCCCATTCGTAATGATGTTGGCCATGGGTTTGTCATAGGCTTTTATTATTTTGAAATATGTTCCTTCAATTCCTAGTTTATTAAGATATTACTTAGTTTCTAGATCCATACAATCTACCTACTGGGGACAGTACAACATATAAAGGTCATTGGTTTTGAGCAAATACAGTATCCTGAAGGGCAGAGCCCAACATTTGCAGGTGACAATAGGTCCCTCAATTGTACCACCAAGAGATCATTCCAATGCTCTATCAGTACAGCGGCTTCCAAAGAAGGCTGCAGATGTAAGCTATTAGCAAGCAACATCCCCTGAAGCTGAGGAATGTGTGCACCAACCTAGTAAAAAGAATCTGGCAGGACACCAACAGCATCTGCTACAGGAAGATCAACCAGAATTGAAAATTGAGCTGATTCATATTTCAGAACCCAAAAAGGTTAAGAATTCTGCAGAATAGAGGTAATACAGGAAACGGAAAGCAAAAAAAAATCAATAAGTTTAAATTTTCAAGAAGATTAGAAAGAAATGGCATTACAAAATAGAAAGATGTACTAGAGAGGGTGCTGTGAAAAAGAAACAATCCAAAAATAATGAAGAACTTCAAGGAAATAGAAATGTGATAAAGTAAAAACTTCAATGGAGAGATTAAAAGATAAAGACATTTCTCAAAAATAGAATTAAAATACTTTAAAAATTGAGAAATAGGAGAGAGAGAATAATAAGTTTAGAATATTCCAGCATTTGACAGGAGTTCTAGAAACAGAAGAAATGGGGGAAGAAAATCATCAGTGAAATTATTCAAGAAATTTCCCCATTAAGACATGCCTCCACAGAGTAAGAGAATCTACTAAATGCTCACATATTGAAAAGACCTGTTGCACACACAGCATCACAAATATCCATACACGATACAGAGTACAGAAGTTTCCAGAAAGGTAAAAGTCACATTCAAGAGAATTAGAATTGTATTAGAATTCTCAAGAATATCATTAGATGCTAAAATATAATGGGAAATGCCTTTCAAGTTCTGAAGGAAGATTATTTCCAACCTAGAATTCCATATCTAGCTAAACTGTCAATCAAGAATGAGGGAAAAGTAAATGTTGTTTTATTTGCATTCTTTATTGGGAAGCTGCTAAAGTATGTGCTCCAGCCAAAGAAGAAAAGACAAGATCCAGGGTGTGGGACATTTAACACAGGAAAACAAGTATGAATATAAAGCCCAGGGTAACAGCTATGGAGAAATCTCAGCGAGCAGTGAGTTTGGAATGGAGCAGAAAAATAGGGAATTCAAGAGGAAAGATCTAAGGGAAAAAAATAATTAATATATTAAACCAAAACACTTGAGCATGTGAAACAAAAAAACTAATGGGTATAGGACCAGTCTGATAGAGCAAATGGGAAATAGTGAGAATAGAAAATTCTATTTTTTGCACAAAGAAAATTGTTCAAGATACAATTGAAATAAATAATTAACTCCAGCCAAAATACATATACAAGAAAAGGATAGAATCATACATTGTAGCTGCACGTGGAAATATCTGCACTATTATTATCATGACTACTGTTACTGATTTAACTAAAATTGGGAGGATATATATAAACAAAGGCATTTAGGAGATCTAAATTTTCCTCTATCCTAAAAGCAAATCAATAGATGAAGTTTAAATGGATAACCCAGGGACTCAGGGGGAACATTTAGAGAGGGGTAAGGGATAAAAGACTGCATATTGGATGCAGTCTGCACTGCTCAGGTGATGGGTGTACTGAAATCACCACTAAAGAACTTATCCATGTAACCAAAAAACCACCTGTACCCCAAAAACTATTGAAATTAAAATTAAATGGATAACCCCCCCACACACAAACACACATACACACACAAAGGACTATCATTTAGAAAAATGGAGGCAGTTCCAGAAAAGGCAGCTAACAGAGTTGAAAGTGATGGTATCTGAGCACAGTGAGGGATATATCAGAGACTTACTGACTTATTATATGCCTTGCCTGTAAGTATTATATTATCTACCCATAGGTATGCATTACCTTAATAAAACATGTAAATATTAAATTAAGAAAATAATACCTTGTGCAATAACAAAAATGTGTTTCACATTTCTAGCTTTCCTATATACATAAGAGAGATAATTTGTGGCATGCTAAGAAGGAACATGTGACCAAGTGTTTAGCAAGTAGAAAAAACAAAAGTAATCCAAATGAGAAGGTGAAAACCTTGCTTTGACTCCATCATTGCTTCCTCTGCTTAGAGTAGAACAACTGTCACTTGTTTTATTTTTATAAGCTCTGTTTGAAGTAGTATTAACTAAGTACTGTTTTTTATAGTTGTACATACATCAAGTGTGTAGCACATAGAGTGCTAGGACTGTATTCCTAATTTTACAAAGCAAAGTGCACAGAAGAATGTTTATAAGAAGTATATCTGATAAATGATTTGAATCAAGACTATACTTTTTAAAGGCTGGGTGCAGTGGCTCATGTCTGTAATCTCAGCACTTTGGGAGGCCCAGGCAGGTGAATCACTTAAGCCCAGAAATTCGAGACTAGCCTGGGCAACATGGAGAAATCCCATCTCTACAAAAAATACAAAAGAAATTAGCTGGGCCTGATGGCACACACCTGTCGTCCCAGCTCTTCAGGGCACCGAGGTGAGAGAATCACCTGAGACTGGGAGGTCGAGGCTGTGGTGAACCGTAATCACGCCACTACACTCCAGCCTGAGTGATACGGTGAAACCCTGTCTCAAAAAAAAAAGTGTGTTTTATATTTTTAAACATAAAAACTCAGTAATAAGTAAACAGGCAATTCAATTTAAATATATAGACTATATATATTTTAAATATATTATTTTGAAATATATAATATATATATTTTAAATAGATTATTTTGAAATATATAACTTTAATGTATTATTATTTTAAAATATATAATTTAAATATATTACATATTATATATATAATATATATATATATATACACAAAAGATTTGAATGGTTATTTTACCAAAAAAGATATATGCACAGCAAATAAACACATGAAGAAGTGTTCATTACAGAATTAGTCATTACGGAAGTGAAAATTAAAACCACAGTGAGATACCACCACATACCTATTAGAATGGCTAAAATTTAAAAGATTGTCAATACCAAATGTTGGTAAGGAAGTTGAGAGACAAGAATCCCCATAAACTGCAAGTAAAAATTTTAAATGGTACAATCACTTTCGAAAAGAGTCTGGTAGTCTCTTAAAAATTTTAAAACATACCATGTTTAAACCTCAAACAATCTTATCTAGCCATTCTATTCCTATGTATTTATCCAAGAAAAACTAAAGCATATGTCCATACAGAGACTTGTACGTATTTTTGACAGCTTTACTCATTATAGCCGAAAGCTAGAAAAAAACTCAAATCATCAGTAAGTGAATGAATCAATAATTATGGTGTGTCCATACAATGTAGTACTACTCATCCACAATAACTAATGAGGTCTAAAAAAATAAGGAATGAACTACTGATACCTGCAACACAGCATAGATGAATCTCAAAATAATTGTGGCAATTGAAAGAAGCAATGCAAAAAAGAGTATACACTGTAATATGCCTTTTATATAAAATTATAGAAAATAAAAACTCATTGATAGTGACAAAAAGATGGTGATTTCTTAGGGAAAAACTATACGGTATGGGCAGGAAAGGTAATTAAAAAGGGGAATGGAGAAACTTTTGGGTGTGATGTCTATGTTCACTGTCTTGATTGCGACAATGTTTTCTAAACTTATCAAATTATACACTTTAAACACATGCAGGTTATTGCAGTCTATTATAACTCATAGCACACTTCTTTTTCATTAAAACCAAATTTATTTTATTTTTAATTTTTTTAACTTTTAAGTTCTGGGGTACAAATGCAGGTTTGCTCTATAGGTAAATTTGAATCATGGGGTTTGTTGTAGATTATTTCATTACCCAGGTAGTAAGCCTGGTGTCCATTAGTTATTTTTCCCGATTCTCGCCCTCCTCCCACCCTCTATCTTCTGAAAGGCCCCAGTGTATGTTGTTCCCCTCCATGTGTCCATGGGTTCTCATCCTTTAGCTCCCATTTATAAGTAAGAACATGTGGTATTTAGTTTTCTGTTCCTGTGTTAGTTTACTAAGGTTAATGGCCTCCAGCTCCATCCATGTTCCTGCAGAGGACATGATCTTGTACTTTTTCACAGCTGCATAGTATTCCATGGTGTATATGTACCACATTTTCTCTATCCAGTCTATCACTGATGGGTATTTAGGTTGATTCCAAGTTTTTGCTACTGTGAATAGTACTGCAATGAACAAACATATGTATATGTCTTTATAATAGAATGATGTATATTCTTTGGGTATATACCCAGTAATTGAATTTGCTGGGTCGAATGGTATTTCTGTCTTTAGGTATTTGAAGAATGGCCATGCTGTCTTCCACAATGGCTGAATTAATTTATACTCCCACCAACACTCTTCAAAATACACAAAAATAAAAGGAAAATTTTAAAATAAATATAGGAAATAACTCATGTCCCTCAGATATAGTCATTAATTCATTCAATCAACAACTACAGCATGGCTCCTATGTGCTAATCATTGTGCTGGATGCTGGGAACAGAAATGTTTCTACAACATACTTCCTTTCCCAAGGACTTCACAGATTTGTGAAATAACAGACACCCACCACTGGGTAAAGTAAGCTAGGTATTTGTTTCTGAGATGATAATTAATGTTCCTTGAATTTTTCTTTACATCAAAATATTTTTTAAAATAATGAATGTCGTTGGGAATCCCTATTCATATAAAGCACTCTTTCATGAGTAGCTGTTTCTCTGTTATTCTCACCGTGTTAACCATATGCTCTTTGGGTAGCGGTAGTATCTTCCCTTTTCAACATTAGCGTATTAATACTCCAAAATCATTATTATACATCCACCATCACTAATAATACATCCAGCTCTCAATTTTGATGGTGGATTTTCCAGAAATTTGGCTTTGGTCCTTGCACCCTCAGCCACTTGCATTTGGGGGCATTTCATTGCTTGTTATCACCTCTGTCAAGGGAGTTCAGTAGAAAAGACGAGGCAAATCTCAAGCTCATGTAATACCCTGCTGAGGGTCATAAAATCTTAAAACTGGAAGTAATCTCCAATGTTACCTATCCAACTCCCACTCAGTGCTAGAATCTCCTCTATCCTATCCCCAACAGATGTTTACCCAAGCCAGATTCTGCTTGAACACTTTGAGTAATAACAGATCCAATTCCGTTACTCCACTAGTAAATTTTACAGTCTTTTCCATGTTTGCAGTTCAAATACAAGCTCTGAGGGGCAGTTGGAAACAATATTTAAACTCTGGCTAAGGAATAGTATTACGTATTATGTATTTTGGTTATTACATACACACACATACACAAAAAAATATTTCTCAAACAAATAAAGATAAATTCTTCCAAAGTATTATTTTATAAATACCTCACCCCCAATATTCCCTATGAGTCAGGCAGAAAGGTTGGGAGGGAGGGAAGAAATTGTTAAACTGAAGAATCAATCTATGAGTGCATTTACCACCACCGTCTGCCCAAGCAACATGTGAGAACACAGCGAGAAGCTGGCCATCTGCAAGCCAGGAAGAGGACTCGCACCAGAACCCAGCCAGACTGGCACCCCAGCTTGGACTTCCAACCTCCAGGCAGTGAGAAAATACATTTCTGTTGCTTGAGCCATCCAGTCTATGGGATTGTGTTATGACAGCCTGAGCTGACTAACAGTTAGTCTCAGGAAGACTTTTTTGAAAGTCGATCAAAAAATTTATCAGCGCTCAAAATACTTTATCGCCTACCTCAACTTAATGCCCACAATTTTTATTTATTTATTTATTTTTATTTATTTTGAGATGGAGTCTTACTCTGTCACCCAGGCTGGAGCACAGTGGCGTGATCTCGGCTCACTGCAACCTCTGCCTCCCGGGTTCCAGCAATTCTTCTGCCTCAGTCTCCCAAGTAGCTGGGACTACAGGTGCGCAGCACCACACCCAGATAGCTTTTGTATTTTTAGTAGAGACAGGGTTTCACCATATTGGCGAGGCTGGTTTTGAACTCCTTACCTCGTGATCCGCCCACCTTGGCCTCCCAAAGTGCTGAAATTACAGGCGTGAGCCACCACGCCCGGCCAATGGCTAAAATTTAAAAGACGTTGTGGATTCATTTTGTTCAGACCACTTAATCTTATTTTTTTTTTAAGATGCCAAACAGAATGTGGAAGAGGAAGAAAACCTACAAAGAGTGTAACTGCCTGCCTGAACCCTGGACTTGGCCTAAATACCATCATTTGACACAACTGATGCAAAGTTCCTCTTCCGTAAAATAAAGGGTTGCAAAGTGTGGTGGTGTGCACCTGTAGTCCCAGTTACTTGGAAGGCTGAGGATGGAGGATCACGTGATTCCAGGAATTTAAGTTCAGCCTAAAAAACATATCAAGATTCCTATCTCAAAAAATAAAGGGTTGAAATTGTAAATGATCTCCAAATCTCCTCTCCTTCTAAAGAATTCCCCAAATCTTTTAATTTATATTGAAGGAAAAGGAACAGATGTGTACTCAATTTGATTGACTGTGTAAAGAACTTTGGAACAGGCAAAAGGAAATAATAACTGCCTCCTAACCAAGAGCATTACAGAACTCTCCATAAGAAAACTGAATTTTTCCTGTTACAGATTAAAAATATTCTCAATGTAGATATTCTTTTTTTGTCTTTTCTTTCTTTTTTTTTTTTGAGATGGGGTTTTACCATGTTGGCCAGGTTGGTCTTGAACTGCTGATCTCAGGTGATCTGCCCGCCTCGGCCTCCCAAAGTGCTGGGATTACAAGCATGAGCCACCGCACCCGGCCTTCAATGTAGATATTCTTACTGGAGCTTAAGTATGATAGAAAAACATTATAGCTGAGGCCTTTAAAATGTACTCTGTAATTTCCCTTTCTCTCTAAAAGCATTCATTCATTCAACGTATAATAGGGACTGAGATACAAAGACAAATAAAACTTGGCCCTGCCCCTTAGAGTCAAAAACTAGGGAACACTCTATTTGACAGAGTTTTTCTAGTAATCCCAGTAAACATGATCTCAACAAAAATAACTATAGGGCTGCATATCTTCATAAGCAATATAATCTCTCTGTTTAATACAACAAAATGTGCACACTGAAGAGTCAGGGTATCATAAATGGAGAAAATGTTCATGTGAAAGGCATTTCAGAGACTTTCTTCCCTGAAGCCTCTTCAAATGGCTTTGGGAACAGCAAGGTTCTCCCTCATTGAAGCCTGCACAGGATTTGATTCTCTTTCTTGTGACTGCATGTTCTTATGTTGTAATAGCTATCTAAATGTGTCCAGATATCAAAGGGCATCAGGCAGAGGAACCAAGTCTTATTCATTTATGTTTCCCAGGAACTTGCACCACATTTTATTAATGACTGATGTGCAATACTACGTTTTGTGCACTGAGGATAATCTTACTGAACTACATAAACTGGATGAGGAGGCTAAGTGTTGTAGCTGCTTGTCCAAGGTCTCACAGGCAGACTGATGTGACAAGGCCAGGGCTAGGCCCCAGATCTCAGGCTCACAGTTTAGTGTTCTTGCCTTGCAATTAAGGAACTGGTACTTCACTCAAACTTTGAATGTGTGTTCCCCTTGAAGTAATTAGAAAGTCTAGCAGTATAAAGAAAGAAGTGGGCCAGGCATGGTGGCTCATATGTGTAATCCCAACACTTTGGGAGGCTGAGGTGGCAAGATCACTTGATGCCAGGAGTTCAAGATCAGCCTGGGCAACATAATGAGAATCTGTCTCTACAAAATATATACATGCATATTAGCCAAACATGATGGCACGTGTCTGTATTCCCAGCTACTCAGGAGGCTGAGACAGGAGGGTCACTTGAGCCCAGGAGTTCAAGGCTGCGGTGGGCCATCATCACATCACTATACCCTATCCTGGGCAACAGGGTGAGACCCTGTGTTGAAGAAAAAAAAAAAACACCCAAAGACAGAAATACGATTCAACCCAGCAATCCCATTACTAGGTATATGCCCAAAGGAGTATAAATCACTCTATTATAAAGGCACATGCACGTGCTTGTTCACTGCAGCAGTGTTCACAATAGCAAAGATATGAAATGAACTTAAATGCCCACTGATGATTGACTGGATCAAGAAAATATGGTACTTATACACAATGAAATATGCAACCATAAAAATAACAAGATCATGTCCTTTGCAGGGACATGGATGGAGCTGGAGGCCATTGTCTTTAGCAAACTGGAGGCCATTTATCTTCAGCAGAAAACCAGATCTCCCACTCACTTTATAATGTTCTCACTTATAAAAGGGAGCTAAATGATGAGAACACATGGACACAGATAGAGAACAACATACACTGGGGCCTTTTGGAGGGTGGAGAGTGAGAGGAAGAAGAGGTTCAGGAAAAATAACTAATGGGTACTAGGCTTAATACCTGGGTGATGAAATAATTTGTACAACAAACCCCAATGACACAAGTTTACCTATGTAACAAACCTGCACTGGTACCCCTGAACTTAAAATAAAAGTTAAAGAACAGAAGTAAAATTTTAGAACAAGAGGAAATCATGTAAAAAGAAAGAAAACTGATTTGAATAGACATTTCTCCAAAGACAAGAAAACATATAAAAAGCCAAGAAGCACAAGACAAGATGTTCAACTCCATTAGTCATCAAGGAAATGCCAATCTAAACAACAATGAGATATGATTTCCTATCCACTAGGATAGGTATGATCAGAAAGACAGACAGTACGTTTATAATCATCAGAAATATGGGTGGTAACCCATGTTGACAAGGATTCGGAGAAATGAACCCCTCACACATTGCTGGTAAAAATGTAAACGGTGCGACTGCTTTGGGAAACAGTGGTAATTCCTCATAGTTAACATAGAGTTACCATATTCCATTCCTAGGATATACTCAAGAGAAATGAAAACATATAGACACACCAAAACTGTACGTGAACATTCAAAGTAGAATTATTCATAATAGCCAAACAGCGAAAACAACTGAAATGTCTATGTATTCATACAATGAAATATTATTCAGCTATAAAAATGTATGAAATATATGCACCTACATGAGTGAGCCTTGGAAACATTATGGTAACTGAAAGAATTCAGTCACACGGGGGAATGGAGGCAGCAAACCACCATGGCACGTGTCTACCTACGTAACAATCTTGCGAGATCCGCACATGTACCCAAGAACTTAAAGTATAATAAAAATAAAAAAACAATTCAGTCACAAAGGGCCACATATTATATGATTCAACTGATGTGAAATATTCAGAACAGGCAAATTCATAGAGAGAGAAAGTAGTTTAGTGGTTGCCAGGAACTGGGAAAAGAGGAGTGTCTGCTAATGGATACAGGGATGATGAAATGCTATAAAATTGGTTGTTCAACTTTGCAAATATACTAAAGTGATTTAATTGTGCACTTCAAAAGCGTGAACTTTGTGATATGTGAGTTACATCTCAATAAAAAGTACCATAAAAGAAAGCAAGCTAAATAAAACTGTCAAACTTACACAAAATAAATGTCTTTCTAGAACAATTTTTAAACGGTGCTATGTAGAACCTAGTATGAAGTGAAATGAAATATTAGTACCTAATATGTCCCATGAGGAAGATTGAAGGAAACCCTCCAATCTCCAGTCCCTGGATAAACGCATTTTCTATATTCAATCTCTGGATAAATGCATTTTCTATATTTTCTCATTAATCTTTGGAGGAATCTATTACCTATTTTACAGATAAAGAGACAAATGTTACAGAGGTTAGGTAATTTTCCCAAATCACACAGTGATCTAGGACAGATCTGGGAATCCAGTTCAGATGCCTAATTCCAAAGCTTGTGTTCTTTCCACTCTTGCACAATACTTCCTTAGAGAGTTTTCCATAAAACTTGGTTTACTGCAATAACCAATAAACCAAGTTTATTTTTTATTGCAATAACAATACTTCCTTAGAACCAAATTCCATAAAACTTAGTTTATTGCAAGTTCCTTCAGAGGTTGTGAAGTAAACTAGACAAACATCTTCAAATGCCTATGCAAGTGCTCGACAAAAGTGGTAAGACCCACATACTTTTGTATTCATCCCACCTGCCTTCCTGACCCCCGTTTTCATGATTGCCAGAGTTGATGGGAGCATTTTCCCAAAGCCTCTGCCTACACCTAGTGGACACTAACCCTGCAGCATTTAGGTTCATCATTAGTCTCCAAAGCACTCAACGCTACTTTGCATTCAGTAGGACTTCAGTGCGTAACTGTGGTGATTGGATAAACAAATACGTTAGCTCCCTTTTAAGGGAGATATTCATTATCCATTGGACACATAAGGTGAAGACACGGTAATAGTAACTGCCTTGACTCTTTTGCAGAAGATTAAACCTGTGGACAGATTTGGTAGATGTGAAGCTATTCCCCAGTGCTTCTTACAGCGGGTTATGGACTGTTGGCAGTGCTATCTTCCACATAATGATAGACTTATATTCTTCATAGTCCCCTGGGGTGGGGCCATGCGACTAGCTTTGAATAGTAGGCTGAGAACCAAAGAAGCAGATGCTATTTCTGGGCCAAGTATAATTGCTGATTTCATTCACATCTCTCTTTTCCACCGCATAGTGACCAGCAAACGTTGGTCTTCATCAGGTACAGGAGTCCTCAGTTGACCCACATGGATATATTGTTACTTCTGTTTCTACTTGCAAAACCTAGCCTTCCCTGACATCCAGGTCTCTGAAGTACAAGTCGTATGTGAAAACGGTGAGCAGTACAATTTAACCGGAACCTGCTTGGCCATGAGTTGCTAGAGGAGATAAAATCAGAAAGAGAACTGAAGGTCAGATCACACAAACCTTTGAAATCTAGACTAGTCTAGAAGATATATTGCAGGAGGAAAATACTACAAGTGGAAAAAAATAATTAGGTTGGTAACCCCAAAGGAATGTGTCAGGAAAGAAACAAAAAACAAAAAAAAAATTCTCAGTTAATATCAGATATCAAGGCATGGAAGATGTCTTCATTCTGAGATCCAAGAGACAGGGTTGGAGGTAGATAATGAGGTCAATATAGAGAGGCGAGTAGGCAGGAAATGCCATACCCAGTCAGGAAGCTGCCAAAGCCTATGTCTAGGAGGAATGCTGTATTAGTTTTCTATTGCTGCTGTGTCAAATTATTACAGGCTTAGTGGCTTAGAACAACATGAACATTATCTTACAGGGCTGCAAATTAGCAGTCCGACATGCATCTCACTGGCTTAAATGAAGGTACCAACAAGGCTGTATTTCTTTCTGGAGGCTCTAGGGAGCAATCCATTTCCTTGCGTTTTCTAGTTGCTTGAGGCCACCTGCATTACTTGGCTCACGGAGCCCTTTCTCTATCTTTAAAGTCAGCAAGGCAGAATCTCTCTGACCCTTCTTCATTTTTGACTACAGCTAGGAAAAGGGTGGAGTGGAGATACTCTGAAGAAATCTCGGTGATGAGATTGTGTCCATCTGGAGAATCCCAGATAACCTCCCACTTTAAGACTTGTAACTCAATCTCTGCAAAGTCTCTTTTGCCACATAAGGTAACATATTTGTCACAGGATCTAAGGATGAGGATGTGGCCATTCTTAGGAGGCCATTATTCTGCCTACCATCATAGCCAAGTATTAAGAATGAGGAACACAGTCAAAATCTCAAGAAACAAAAGTATATGGTCCTGGAATGGCTGGGTTCTAATGTATTCTGAACTACTGCAGGTCAGACCTGTGTACAGTGGTTCTTGTCTTAAAGCCCCTAAAGGGCAAGTTCAGTGTTCTAAACGAAAAGCGTTTCACTGGCCTGAACTCTGCACTAATGGGGAATGGAATATTACAGACAGCAGTGCCCAGGATGCCCTGAGACTATTCCTTTGCATCAGTAAGTGCAAGCTGAATGAATGAACTGATGAGTGAGATGTCACTCAAACAAACAGGACTTAACGACAGTCTGGATACAGAAGGCAGAAAAGGGGAAAGAATTTTTAAAAGTTTCAGCAGTCAGTGAAGCAGCTAGGAGAGGTACAAGGCCAGATACTGAAAAACCATGGAAGAGTGAAGGATGGACTTTCTTCTTAACTGAGCTCTGAAAGTGTCACGTTTTTCAGAATCTCATTTCTTTTCCAAAGATGAAGTCAATACACCGGCAAATAGATAGAAGCTAGAGAAATGTAAAAAAAATTGTATTAATTATACATTTAGAAAAAGATCATCGGCCAGATGTTTTGCAGGAAACCAAAAACTAGACATAGGGAAACTAGACATAAAAGGATTGGGGAACTTTTTCTTAGGAGAGTAAGATCATTTTTAAATGCATTTTTATCTGTGAATAAATCTGAATGGACAGGACTATATTTTAATTATGAAACAGGGGACTTGAATGCAGCAAGACAGTGGAATAGAAGGCACCACAAATTGTCCCCACTCCCACACAGGACATCAACTTAACAACTACCTACACCAAAAAAAAAGCACTCTTCGTAAGAACCAAAGATAAGGTGAGCACTCAGGGTGCCTGATTTTAACTTCCAATTGCTGAGAAAGGCGCTGAAGAGGTAGGAAAAACAGTCTTACATTGCTGACACGCACCTCCCTGTTCCCGCTCCTGGCAGTGGTGGTTTGGTGCAGAGTGTTTCCCTGCGCTGGCAGAGGGAGATCACAGCAACTGTGAGGCCCTGAACTCCGTGCTGATTCAGCCGACAACTGCCCACAGGAGGAACATTTAAACCAGCCCCGGCTAGAAGGGAATCACAGATCCCGGTGGCTGGAACTTGAGTTCCTGCAAGCTTTGCTGCCATGAGCTACAGTGCCCTGGAGTCCTAAACTTGAAAGGCAGCCTAGGCCACAAGGACTGCAACTCCTAGGCAAAACCTCGTGCTGAACTGAGCCCAGAGTCAGTGGATCTGGCTGGCAGGTTGGGGCGGGGGTTGGGGGGTGGTGGGATATGACCCACTGAGATACCAGCCAGGCTGGCTAAGGAAGTGCTGGCATCACCCCTCCCCAACTCCAGCTTGTACAGCTCATGGCTGCAAAACAGGCCCCTTCCTTCCTCTTGAGGAGAGGAGAGGGAAGAGTGGGGAGGACTTTGTCTTGCGTCTTGGTTACTAGCTCAGCCACAGCAGGATAGGGCACCAATCAGAGTCAGAGGCCCTAGCTCCAGACATTTCTAGACACACCCCAGGCCAGAAGGGAAGCTGCTGCCTTGAAGGGAAGGACCCAATCCTGGCAGGATTCATCACCTGCTAACTGAAGTGTCCTTTGGCCCTGAATAATCAGCAGTGAAACTCAGGTACATGTCAGGGTTTTGGAACAGACTCCGAGACTTGGCTGGTTTTGGGTAAGACTCAGCACATCCCCAGCTGTGGTGGCTGCAGGGTGAGGCTCCTTCCACTTAAGAAAAGCAGAGGAAAAGGTAAAGGGCCGTTTGTCTTGCACCTTAGGGACTAGCTCAGCCACAGTCGGGTAGAGCATCAAGCAGGGTCTCGGGGCCTCTGATTCCAGGACTTGGCTCTTGGACAGTATTTCTGGACCTGCTTTGGGCCGGAGGGGAGCCCACTGCCCTGAAGGGTGAGTCCCAGGGCAGGAAGCGTTCACACAAGCTGATTGGAGAGCCCATGGGCCTCAAGGAAACATCAACAGTAGCCTGGCAGTACTCCCCGTGGGCCTTTGGTGGCAGTGGCCACAGGGTGAGGCTCCTCTGTCTTTAGAGAGGGGAGGGCAGAGTGGGAAGGACTGCATTTCATGGTTCAAGTGTCAACTCAGCTGCAGTGCAGTGGAGCACCAGGTAGACTTCTAAGGTTTCTGGCTCCAGTCCCTGGCTCCCAGGCAGCACCTCTGGCTCTAGGTGGCTCAGAACAGAGTCTGTCAGTTTGGGAGCAAGTAAGTCTTTTGAGAACAAAAGACTCTTCCTGCTGATCAAGAGAATTCTCCTGGATCGCGTCCAAGACCATCAGGGGGATACCTTTATGAGTTTGCAAGAACCAGTGTCGCTAAACTTGGGGTGCCATCTAAAGCAGATACAGCTTAGATCACAGCACCCAAGTTCCTCTGAAAATCTGTAAAGCCTTCCCAAGAAGGACAGGTACAAACAAATCCAGACTGACAAGACTACAATAAACACCTAGTTCTCCAATGCCCGGACACAGATGAACCATCTGCAAGTATCAAGGCCATCCAGGAAAACACGACTTCACCAAATGAATGAAGTAAGGCCCCAGGGATCAGTCCTGGAGAAACAGATAATGTGACCTTTCAGACAGAGAATTCAAAATCGCTGTTTTGAGGAAACTCAGAGAAATTCAAGATAACACAGACAAAGAATTCAGAATTCTGTCAGACAGACTTAACAAAGAGGCTGAAATAATTTTAAAGAATGATGAAACAATCTTTTTGAAAGTGCATGCCTTAGACCTCTGCAGTGGAGTACGCTGCCCTTGGGTTCACTGACTCAGTAAGATGTAGCGAAAACCGAAAGCTATAATAAATGTCAACTCCTGTGAGCAACACCCGATTCAATTTCTTTCTGGCTTTTGCACAACGGTGGCAATGGCTATAATCCAGAACATAAACAAAAACTCATATGGAAGCAACAAACACATTTTTTAAAAACACACGTTATTTTCCCAACCCGAAGAGCTCTTTGTGTAGGATTTTTGTCTGAGACTTATATTTATATTACTGAATAACTCCACCCAGTGAACGTGAAGCACAGATGAGTACAAAAAGGCAACATTTACATAGCCTAATGATTCCCAAATATGGACGATAGATATGCACACCAAGAAGTCTGGCGATTCGTTTTTGGAAATTGACTTAATGAGATGGTAGCAAGTGAAGCGTGTGCATGGTCAGTCCCGTGATAACTCAGACATTCACATTCTCATCTCTGGAAAATCAAGCCACTCATTCTCCACTGCCAATATGCTTTAAACCAACATGTAAATGATGGACCAACTGCCACAAGTCAATTTTGCTAAAAGCAGACCCACGGCATAAACAGAAACCAGAGCTTTAACCACTACTAATGCAATGCGAAAATTAATAAGAATGACACAAGTCTTAAACCTCTTGCTTCTTGAAGCTTACACTAGGGACTTGACAAACAGTGATAAACAAGGACCAGAAAAAATCAGTTCAGACTGTCACTGGAAATACGGGTTCTTCCACATCTCCATGTTGACTGTCCTGCTAACGTAGATTGTCTCTGGTTAAACTTACCACATATGCTGGCCCTCCCTGCCACCCGATACGTCCTGTTTACTGTGTATGTGTGTATGAGTGTCCTGCTTACCTAGTCTCTCCAGATGGGACATGAAACCAGATTTGAAATCCCCATTGGGTCTACCTACTTCTTTGCCAGCAACTTAAAAGTTTGGCATAATTTGGGTTTTTATAAAGAACTAGTCAAGAAGAACTGATTCTATACTATTAAAAAGGTAACAAGAATTTGCCAGTATATAATACATATGATATACAGCCATGAGGGTATATACCTGAAGTTTACTACCAATCTGTTTCTTCTTTAATAAGGACAGCTTGAGTCATACTCTACACATTCTTGGTTTTCTTCTTTTTCTGTTTCCAACCACTAGACATTTTTAATCTAGAACCTGGTCCCATGAGGTTTTCTCTCTTCACCCCGATGCTCACGCTGACTCAACACTACACCCCAGTTCCCATCCTGCCATGTCCCCATCAGACTTAGTACCTCTGTCATCGTTTTCTTCCCCCCTATTTTCCACACATATTTATTGAACACAACTGTGTGTTCCAAGCACCATCAAAGCACTGAGGATGTAATGACGACAAGACACACTGATATCTGACTCTCAGCTCTCAGATCAAGTCTCAGCCTGGTTTCTCCAGCTGTGTCTCCTGAGTTTTGAATGGTTCAGTGCTCCAAGATGACCCGTTGGCCCACTAGCCGGCATAAATCATTAGGTAAGCATCTCAGCCAAATGGGCACTGATCCTCCAGCAGGGGGAAAGAGGGTATCCATACAATGTCAGAGCTTCTGTCTTGGAGTGGCACTTCGGCATCCCACAAGACTGTCCTGTCTCTTCTTGGCGTCAGGGCAGATGCTGCAACACCCTTGAAGCCTCTCAGCCTGCAATTGCTGAAAGTCCAGTGATCACTGCTGAAGATCTCTATATCTCTTATTTACTTTTTTTGCTTTGGTTATTTTTATTTCTGCACCTAATGACTTTGTATAAATCTGTGTTATTCAAGGACATCAAGAAATGAAGCTCTTTGGTAGCACTCACTCCTTTCCCACACAAAAAGTAGAGGCAGAGGAAACTTTTCAAACCATTCAAATGAGTTGTCCATATGCAGAATTTCTAATAAATCTGTTATCAAATTCTCTGCTCTAAATGAGATGTTTGGGCTGGATTTCAATAAGGATTCTTTTTCTTCTAATTCCATTATGACCTAACATTGAATTAATCTGTTTTACACAGGCAAATAAATGCGTTTGGCACATTAATGCTGAGTGTGAAATATCTCTCCATGCATATGGGACAGTATCTGAAGTCAGGCAGCTATCACTACACATATTAGAAACACTTCCTCTGGGCAGAGTGCTGAAAGGGAGAAAAATGTTTACAAAATTAAAAAACAGAGAAAAGCTCTGTGTAAGAATACCTCGGTCATGGGTCTGTCTTCTCTTTACACAGATTACTGGAACTGATTAAATTTTTTGACATACGAAGGCAGCAACTACTGATATAGTGTGTCTCATTTCTCAGCTACCAAGTTTTAAAATACTACTGGCCCACGAGCCTGTAATCCTAGCTACTCAGGAGGGTGAGGCAGAAGAATAGCTTGAACCCAGGAGGCAGAGGTTGCAGTGAACCGAGATCTCGCCACTGCACTTCAGCCAGGCACCTGGCAACAGAGTGAGACACTGTCACCAAAAAAAAAAAAAGCCCCCAAACCATTTCTTCTTTTTCTTTTCTTTTTTAATTTTTATATTTTTAGTAGAGATGGGATTTCACCATATTGGTCAGGCTGGTCTTGAACTCCTGACTGCAAGTGATCTACCCACCTCGGCCTCCCAAAGTGCTAGGATTATAGGTGTGAGCCACCACCACCATGCCCAGCTGGGGCAGGGTGGGGGAGACTGCTAATTTTTTTTTTAAATACAATAAAATAAAATACTACTTGCTCGACACCAATCATAGCCAATGAAAATGGAATGAGATGATAATATGGAATTGCTCTGACAAGCCTCAAGGGCTATCTGTTTTTTTTTTTTTTTTTTGAAAGAAAGAAAAAGAGAGGAAAGAAAGTGAGAGTGAAAGAAAGAAAAAAAAAGAATGTACGAGAGAAAGAAAGAGGAAGAGAAAGAGGGAGAGAGAACCGGATTATTCTTGTTCTATTGCTCAGGCTAGAATGCAGTCTAAAAATGGGTATTAAAAACCTCTATTATGCCAATAATTGTGCTTAACAATGGAGACAGGAAGGAGTAAGAGATGAAAATAACAAACAAGCAGCCAACCAATATTTTATTTAAACCTGTGAAATGCTATGCAATTGCTGAGGAGTGATTTACTTCCAATAATGTGGTCACTTTTAAAATAGGTGTAATGTGATACTGAGAAAAATGTATGTTTTGCGGATTT